>JARYHS010008074.1:1709265-1795648 GCA_031002005.1 Vandiemenella viatica
GTGCACTGTACAAACATGAAGAGATAATTTCGCAAATTCAATTTAGAACTTCACAATTAAGGTAAGAAATGTTTTTACAGCATTACAAAATTGTTATTTGTATTAGGATATATTTTACTTAATTTTTTGTGTTATTTTTGTATAAAGCTTTTATTAGTATTTATTATCACTTGTATTGGTTCGGCCATTGATAACCTTTAAACTAATCTGTAATTTATGTGGCTGGGGTATGCCATTGTGGTAATGCATTCATCATGAACATATCGATCTCCTAGTGCAGCCTATGTCACAATGGTAATGAGCCCCTTCAGGTGACTAACAGGAAAAATGTCACTCGTATATGTCAGGCAATGTGTGTTTTGCAGATTATTGATGGCTGCAAAAGACATCTGTTTGCAAGTCAGTTGAGTCCCAGACACACTTCATTGTGCTCAATTGGTGTCTGGGTTTTCAAGTAGCAGCTCTCCACAGTAAGTAAGAAGTTATAAAAAAAAGATTTGAAATACATAAAGATATAATTTGACGAAAAATGTATCAATGATTAAAATACAAGTATGTTCTAATGAATTATTTTACATAATATTACCATGAAGGAAAACCAATACACTAAAACAAATCTTCTGAAGTTCCAGATATCAACCCAACCCTCTATCCGCTAAACTGGATCAATGTTATTAACGCACAACGTTAACGGTATATGAAGAGAAGAGAAAGCTTTGAGATCAATTTTGTGTAGACCACTTGAGGGTTACAACCTTTTGTCAGATCCACATTATTACCACATGCCCCTAAAATTAGTGTAAGCGCTATGGCCCCAATGTCCAGTAGTGTCGTTGTGAGGAGTATGTGGAGAGACAGGGAACCCAAAGATAAATTGGAATCATATAGTAGTACCAGGTTATAAACTTCATAATGCGCAAATAAAATGAAAAGTGACACTGTAACGAGTTATGAAATACCTTCAATACCCCAAAACCATTCGTTTAATACACGCAGATTACAAAATGATCTCAAAAATTCTATCCTCAACACTAAACTTGGCAGCCTCGTCACAGGATATCTCCAGCAACTGCAGAGGTTCTTGCCATGAGGTTTTCTACACCAGTTGCTGGATGCAACCAAGAATTAATCCTGGCGATTTGATTCCAGTTAATTTGGCAGACCACTGCATCCCATGTAGTTAATTTTGACCTATCTCATAAAAAAAATTGTGTTTTTGCACCTCACTCTAATTTATCTTTGTGCATTATACCTTACTTAGAGGTATGTACATCCAATTCTGAAATGCCCTGTATGCTAATCAATGATCTACTTAGAAACTGCTGAAAGAACATGCAATAACCTAATCTGACATATAGAGTTTCAATAAAAGAAGTTAATCTATTTGTTGATTGCGAGATTAATTTGGGGAAAAATTATCCTTCATTTAATAAATATTGTAGATGTGAGGATTCATATTGGAGTAAATATTTAATTAGTTCCCTGATTATTTTAACCATGTGAACTTTTATATAAGTTCCAGTATCGATTATTGCCTTTGCATCGCTACAATTGTTGTGCGCATGAGCATTCAGTTCAGCAGCTTGTACACGCAGTGTAAGATTGCTAGTCCTTGAGTGTGGCTAATGGTGAGCGATTGGCATGTTCAGTTTCATTGACCGGCCCTTCCAACTGCGAAATGCTATCTGCCTGAATGTGATGAACGTCAAAGTGGCTGACATTTGTCAATAAATTCACAAAGTGTATGATAACGGCACCATGAGCGATGGAGACGGGTAAGTAAGGCCGCGTCCTACGTAAGCTACAAATGCGAGCAACAGTGCGCGACATCTGGCTGCGCTACAAGCAGCTACAGCAGTCCGGCCGCTTGGGTGTCCTGCGTGCAACCGACAGATTCGCGCTACAAGTTGAGCCGGTCAGCTGAATAGAAATGTCGCCGAGAAGCCGTAAAATGTTATTGCTGGACAGTGCCTTAACTAAACTAGCCCTGATTAGGAAAATTAGGCGAAAGAGGAACGCTGTAAATGAAATATATCGAGAGAGGCACATTCATGGAGAATTCCACCACCTATATTTACAGCTAAGAAGATAACCACCAAAATTCTTCGAATATACGAGAATGACTACAGATACGTTCGATTATCTGATAAATCGATTGCAGAGTCATGTTTCGTATGCAGCCACAAACTTTCAGCAGCCAATAAGCCTTGAAGAAAGGCTGATTATTGCATTAAGGTAAGATGCATCTTTTATACCGTGTATGTGCATTTCAATTTTTAAACTTGCAACCTGATCAACATTATAATTATTTTCCATGCTCCCTTTATAATTTGTTGTTTCATATCAGTAATAGAGTAGTATTCAGCTAAGTCAGTATGAATGAACAATTTTCCACACGTGATTTGTTGTAAATGTAGGGTATGTGCTACATAAATTCATAAAAGCGAATAGCTAATGTACTTATTGTCGAAAACTTCGATTTTTTGCCTCCATAAATAGCAGAATTGGTTGGCATGAAACTAAAAGTTGGTAATATAGATTACATTTTTTCAAATTAAAACATGTCTTTCTAGTAAATCCAATTTTTTGCATATAACGTATTTTTTCTATTTCTTCTTCAGGCATTTTGCTACAGGAGCCTCGATCCGCCAGCTCTCATTTTCATTTAGAGTTGGAAAAACAACAGTTGCAAATGTAGTGAGTGAAATGTCAATGGCGTTGTGGAAATGTTTTCAGCCATGACATATGCCACAACCTACAAAGGAATATTTCTTGCAAGTTGCTGAGGACTTTGATGAGAAATGGCAGTTTCCAAACTGCATTGGTAGTATTGATGGGAAGCACATTAGAATTCGGTGTCCCCCTAATTCTGGTAGTCAGTACTACAATTACAAAAACTATTTTCCAGTTTATATGGCGATGAAGCATTTCCATTAAGGACATATCTAATGCGTCCTTATCCTGGAAGAAATATGATGCCTGAAAAAGCAGTTTTCAACGAGAGACTATCTGCAGCAAGAAGAGTTGTGGAATGTTCATTTGGCATCCTGTCATCGAAGTGGAGAATTTTGTTGAAAGGAATTGAAACCAATGTGGAGAATGCAGTAGCTATTGTAAAGGCAACTGCAATTCTACATAACATAATCATTGATAGGGAATTTAACTGTTGGAACACACTTAAGCCCATCAGTAACACAAAATTCTTCCCAGCGAGAAGCAATAAAAATAAGAAATAGATTTTGTAATTATTTTAACAATGTAAAAGCAGCAGAATTGTAATAAAACTAAACTCTAATGAACCTATTGTTTTATTCATACAATTTGTATAGATTGGCTCTCGGTAACAATATAAACTTCCGTCACTTATTTGATCTGATTTTATTATCTGTTAAACCAGAATGTTATATTTAGTTATACTGCAATCCATGACCGACTCACAGGAATTGTGATATAAAATTTTGTCATATTTAGAAAAGAGGAAGTTATTGCACTGCACAATATCCATAAAATATTTGCTTATACTTACTTTCAATGCCTATTTCATATTTTTGGTTGTATACATGTAAAGCTTACATTCTTGTCTAGCTGGTACACAATATAGAGGCTGACGGCTACTTTATGGTCTAAATCTGTCACAAAACTTATGGCCCTTGAACTAATTTTTTTGCCATGATGCAAAATGCCTGCCAATGACTTGTACCTTATCTCAAAATTCTATTTAAATTGCATCTGGATACTTGCTGCTTACCACAGGACTGGAAAAGTGTAATAGTAGTACTGGTACAAAAAGGAGGGGTGAGAAATAGAGTTGAGAATTACAGGCCCATCACTTTGACTTTAGTGGTAGGTAAATTAATGGAAAGACTGATATGCAACCACATCAGAAATGTATGTGAGGAATGTAAGTGGTTTTCAAGCAGGCAACATGGGTTCAGGCAAGGATATTCATGTGAATATCAGTTAGTGGGATATATGCAAGACATTTCAGTTGAAATAGACAACAGAGGCTAAATTGACAGTGTAGCACTAGATCTGTCAAAGGCGTTTGACAGAGTGGGCCATAAAATGGTAGTAAATAGGGTAAAAACTGTTGGAGTGGATGAGAAAGTGATTTGCTGGGTAGAAGAGTTTTTAAAAGCTAGAAAACAGAGCGTTAGGGTAGGAAATGTAGTATCAAAAGAAGTAGAAGTAAAAATGGGAGTGCCACAGGGTAGTGTATTGGGACCATTGCTATTCATTATTCTAATGAATAATTGTGTTGATTGTTTACTATCTGAAATTAGATTGTTTGCAGTTGACATAATGCTATATAAAAGAATGAAAACAATAGAGGATTGTAAACAGTTGCAGGGTGATCTGGACAGGATATCTAATTGGGTTGGTAAACATGGGATGAAGATTAATGCAAAGAAGAGTCAGCTTATTAGATACACAAATAAAAAACAAAAGGTTAATTACCAATATAAAGTAGGGAAAGAATTGCTTGCTGAATATTTGAAATGTAAATATCTTGGCATTACATTTGATAAGCTTAACTGGGCAGGACACATTGGACAGGTGGTAGGAAAAGGTTTCAAAATTCTGCACTTGTTGGAGAGAGTGATGAGGGGATGTATGAGAGAAGTAAAGGAATTGGGTTACAAAACTTTGGTCATTCTCATTTTGCATATCAAATACAGGAGTTGGAGAGGGTGCATAAAAGGTCTGCTAGATTTGTTTCTGGAAATCATCACAGAATGCAATCAGTGACAGATATGATAAAGGAGCTGGAATGGGATTCATTGCAAGACAGGAGGAGGGTCATGGGAGTGTACTGGCAATGAAGCATGGAAAGATATTGGAGTGGTTATGAAAAGTAGTGCATGGTAGGGAAAAGATGACCATGACCACAAGCTAGCACTCGATTTCAGGCACAAGGGTGTGGAAAGATTCTCATTTTTAGGTTAGGGTGTCAGGGATTGGAATTAGTTATCAAGAGAAATGATTAATTTACCATCAACATTGAACGAATTTAAAGATAAAATTTGTAGAGGGCAAATGTGGGTGGGTGCAGGATAGGGGGAAGATGGGGGTGTAGGGAAATTGCCACCAGAGACTGTGCTCCATTGCAATTAAATTAAATTTAAAAAATGACAATCCCATCACCTCTGTTGTGTACTTAACTTCTCTTGAAACTAAAGATCAAACTCAGAAAGTATGTAGAACTAAAAATCATGCAACATTGGCAGAGCAAGGTACAAGATATGGTTGAAAAATTAAAAAACTAAATGAACTTCATTTTTGCATTATTTTTAATTTGTAACTTTATTTTTTAACAATCCAAAAATTTGTCCCATCACATCTAGTTTATCTAATTGGTCCAGCTGCTTCATGTATGGTACTAGTGACAGCAAGAATCTGGTGTCTTCACACTGCTGCTCTGATTCCAGTATTTCAATTTTTCTTGCCTCCATTTGAAGAAGTTGTTGTTCTTCGAAGTTGAATTCTAATTTTTTCCTCTTCCTTGGTGGCTGTTGTGTTGGAGGTGTCTGAATAGAAGCAATATAGTCCTCTGAGTTCCTGATATTTCCTCACTATCACTGCAGTCTAAAAGTACTTCATCCACAAATACTGAATTATCAGTGATAACTTCCTCATAGTTGCTGATGCTGGCACCCGAGGATTGAGGAATTGATAACTTGTCCTCAACCGAAATATTAGATTCAGTTTCTGTGGGTATCATTACATCCTTGAGAAACATCATTGATTTAAAGTGCCGCCAATTGCTCTGCCTAGCCACAGCTGCACTCCCTGATGATGGAATTGGTGTCTTCTTCAGCTCTCTCCGAAACCCATCCCTCAAAGACTTCCACTTATTTTTGGCCTCATCCTCTGAAAGCAGACATACAAACAAATAACTTAAAATTTTGTTTATGGCTTTGGAATTGTAAACTCTTACATTTCTTTAATCTGAACTACCCATTTCAAACAATTATGTTCTATCCCATCAATGTAAGTAATAGCAAGTACTTGATTATAGACTTACTATGTAATATAAAAATCTCTGCTTTTGGTAAATGAAAACAATCTTTTAGGAGTAGGTTTTGCTAAATTTAATTATTGCATATTTAGAAAGCTACAATATACATACATGCAACTTCAAAATACATACTGTTAAGAAATGAAACCTCAGTTTGAGCAGAGCTTATGTAATCTGTCAGACTACAAACAATCATATTGGTCAGAACTAATAACCATAGTACCAGTTACTTATGCTAAGATATAGGTAAACTATGACCAAAGCATAGCTGGAAATTAGGTTCTTGGTTGAAAAATGTTTACAAACTATTAAATAACACTGAGTGATACTGTATTGCATGTAAGATATACCACAGCTGCCCACACACCATAAGCCAATAGTCAAGAATATGAAATGTAGCTACACAACATCATTTGAATCTATAGAAAAGAACATTGTGCCAAGCATGCCACGTTTTGGCGATTTCATTTGAATCTTCAAGTGCTTCATTCTTCCATTTGTATGTAAGTTCGAAGATAAGCGTGCTTATCTGAAGCTTGGTTTAGTGTTGTATACTTTTCTTACCTGTGAATGTGTACAGCTATTTGGCATGTCAGTTGAGGATGTAGGTAATTAAGTGTGTTCATAGTATGTGTTTCCAAAAAATTCTACCTGTTTGTCCTATTACTGACCATGGAAGCACTTGCTTCATGTTATTTTATAAATTTATGCTTCTACATATGGGTCTTGTTTACTGTATGGCTTTTATTGACAGTAATGAGTCATGTAGTAAATTAATTTCATCAAGTCTGATTCATTGCTCTTCAGTATTTACTGTTAAGAGTAATTATGTCAGAAACAAGTAAGCTGCACTGACTCATGTATGTAATTTAGCATAAATCTTTTATGCCTGTAAATGAAAACTGTGTGCCCTCAAGAATGGGGATGTCAATTTCTCTTTTAAAGTTCCCTCACCCGTAGGTTAATCACTTTATGCCATATGGCTATCAGTCTGTTTTCAGTTTTTTCTGCATCAATTTCATTTGTTTGTTAGCTACTATTACTGATTATCTTGTTCTGCTGAACACACCAAACTTTGAAACATGTTGAAGAGCTATTAAATTCCTTGGTTAGTTACAGACACTTGTACAGTGCACAGCCAGAAACTGTTCACCTTTCAGAATAATTTTCAATCTGTTCATATACACTCAATAAAACAACATTATAATCGGTAATACTAGCTAACAAACAAATGAAGTTTATGCAGAAAAACCTGACAACAGAATAATAGCCATATGCTTATATATATATAAGTGATTAAACTACTAGTGAAGGAACTTAATTAAAGAGAAATTGGCATCCAGATTTCATAGCTGTATGGAACCACACTCCCCATTCCTGAGGGCACACAGTTTTCATTTACAGGCATAAAAGATTTATGATAAATTACAGTAGAAGAAGCCATATATGCCTACATGATTGAGTGCAGCTTACTTGTTTCTAACAGAATTACTCTGTCTTAACAGCAAATACTGAAGAGCAATGAATCTAACTTGAGTAAATTAATTTACTACACGACTCATTACTGTCAATAAAAGCTATACAGCAAACAAGACCCATATGTAGAAGCATAAAATCATAAAATAATACGAAGCAAGTGCTTCCATGGTCAATACAAACAGGCAGCGTTTTTAGAAACACAATTGCGCAAGCTTCAGATAAACACACATATCGTCGAACATACATAGAAATGGAAGAACTAAGCACTTTACGATTTGAATAAAAATCCCAAAATGTGGCGTACTTACCACAGTAACACAGTAATTATAAATTGACTCGTAACAGAAATTGTGAATATGACCAGAAACAGTAGATGAAAAATCACACATCACGGTATTTTCCTACATCTGTGAAATAAAAGCAGTAAAAAACTTTCAATAAGTTACATGTAACAATCCTGTGAAACTAGAATAAACTTTTCTAATGTAGATTAAAAAAACAATTTCGTACTTACTTGTTGAGCCCAATGCCTTGGCCACATCCATCCATTCTTTGTCAGAAATATAACGATTGTGTTAATTTTTTGCGTCATGTCCCACAATGAACGCCTCTTCAACACTTCTGATATCAAAATTTCGGCAAAATCTTGCGACATCGTACACGAAACTTTATAACCTAACCTAACCTCGTAGTAGCAGACGCTTCTCGCCAATGCCTGTCGCACGTGCTACAGCGATAAGATACAAACAGGTTTGAAATTAAAACGTCGCCCGTTGTAGCGGCAGGCAGGCAGCGCTGCAGATGTAGCTCACGTAGGACAGAACCGTAACTATACCCGCGTTTGTGTTTTGTCGCCTGAAGTTGTCGCGAGCTTTTGTAGCTTACATAGGACGCGGCCTAAGTTAAATGACTGCCGCGACGCTGTTCATGATCAACAATATAATTGGTTGGCTGTCTCTGGTCAGTGATAATTTGGAGAGTGACATTGAAGAAAAAATTCTTGAAGATAGGATATTAACAATTTCTACATTTTCTACCAATGAACACAAAACCAAACAGTCTTCGAATGCATTGACCTTGTTCACACATGAGAAAGACGATGAGTTTCTGGACTGTATTGTGACAGATACGAGACTTACCTGACGAAGCAGCAGTCCACGGAGTACAGGCATTCTTTATCGGAAATGAAATTCAAACAAACTGTGTCAGCACAATCGTCCGTATTTCACAGTCGGCGCAGCCAATCAATTACATTGTTGATATGTGTGGTTGCAACTAAGGACTCAGTGGGAAGCATGTGGGAGCATGGTTATAAAGTGCAAACCTTGTTCAAACATTTTATTACAAGAATCATGGTCAACGATTAAACTTATACAGAATATCACAAATAATATAATACAATATAATACATAAGAAAGCTTCGATCTTGCAGATTATGATCTTAATAAATCCTGTACCAATACAAATATATGTTAATGCGATGACAAGCTTGTTAAGCCATGAGAATATCCCTAATCACAATACCTCCACTTGTATTAAACATCCAAACAGAAATCCTTAGGTGCTTGGAAACGTAATATAATAGGGCAGGCTCTTACCAATTTACCATCATATAACAAATTTACAGCTAGTACAAAACACAAATTTGTACACAGGAGGCAATATACAGCAATTATTTTAAACAAACAGGAATCAGTTTACCTTAGCGTCCATTTCCGTTACAAAATTACACTCCTGGAAATTGAAATAAGAACACCGTGAATTCATTGTCCCAGGAATGGGAAACTTTATATACACATTCCTGGGGTCAGATACAACACATGATCACACAGACAGAACCATAGGCACATAGACACAGGCAACAGAGCATGCACAATGTCGGCACTAGTACCGTGTATATCCTCCTTTCGCAGCAATGCAGGCTGCAATTCTCCCATGGAGACAATCGCAGAGGTGCTGGATGTAGTCCTGTGGAACGGCATGCCAAGCCATTTCCACCTGGCGCCTCAGCTGGAACAGCGTTCGTTCTGGACGTGCAGACCACGTGAGACGGCGTTTCATCCAGTCCCAAACATGCTCAATGGGGGACAGATCCGGAGATCTCGCTGGCTAGGGTATTGACTTACACCTTCTAGAGCACGTTGGGTGGCACGGGATACATGTGGACGTGCATTGTCCTGTTGGAACAGCATGTTCCCTTGCCGGTCTAGGAATGGTAGAACGATGGGTTCGATGACGGTTTGAATGTACCGTGCACTGTTCAGTGTCCCCTCGACGATCACCAGAGGTGTACGGCCAGTGTAGGAGATCGCTCCCCACACCATGATGCCGGGTGTTGGCCCTGTGTGCCTCGGTCGTATGCAGTCCTGATTGTGGCGCTCACCGGCACGGCGCCAAACAAGCATACGACGATCATTGGCACCAAGGCAGAAGCGACTCTCATCACTGAAGACGACACGTCTCCATTCGTCCCTCCATACACGCCTGTCGCGACAGCACCGGAGGCGGGTGGGGCGTGAGCGGAAGACGACTTAACGGTGCGCGGGACCGTAGCCCAGCTTCATGGAGACGGTTGCGAATGGTCCTCTCTGATACCCCAGGAGCAACAGTGTCCCTAATTTGCCGGGAAGTGGCGGTGCGGTCCCCTACGACACTGCGTAGGATGCGACGGTCTTGGCGTGCGTCCGTGCGTCGCTGCTGTCCGGACCCAGGTCGACGGGCACGTGCACATTCCGCCGACCACTGGCGACAACATCGATGTACTGTGGAGACTTCGCGCCCCACATGTTGAGCAATTCGGCGGTACGTCCACCCGGCCTCCCGCATGCCCACTATACGCCCTCGCTCAAAGTCCGTCAACTGCACATACGGTTCACTTATACGCTGTCGCGGCATGCTACCAGTGTTAAAGACTGAGATGGAGCTCCGTATGCCACGGCAAACTGGCTGACACTGACTGCGGCGGTGCCCAACCACTGCGCAGCTAGCGCCCTTCGACGGCCAACACTGCTGTTCCTGGTGTGTCCGCTGTGCCGTGCGTTTGATCATTGCTTGTACAGCCCTCTCGTAGTGTCCGGAGCAAGTATGGTGGGTCTTACACACCGGCGTCAATGTGTTCTTATTTCAATTTCCAGGAGTGTATTAAGCACAATTAACAAGAATGCAGTAAGCGACGCACTTTGTAGTTGGGATCATCAGGTATTTTACCTCAAATACCCGACAGTGCTAGAAAATGGAAATTTATCACCTCGAAGCCACCGCGAGCCCCGCCCGCTGCCGTGCTCCCCAATCGGTGGAAAACCGCTCACGAATATAGAGCGCAGCGGAGGAATATCCTCGATTAATGCGAGCGAGGAACGGTCTTGGTCGGGTCACAAATCCACATCATGCAGTACTTCCAGGCCGCCTGGTCAAATTACAAGTCAAATGACGCAAAAGTATATTTTAAGGGGGGTATTTCCTCGAAAAGTGTAGCTTTGGAAGGTTGAGACCTAAAAAAATAAAGGTCTCAAAAAGTTGTGAGGGCAATTTCTAGTGGAGGGAGGGGGGGGGGGGGTCTCACGCGAACCAGGTCTCACAAGAGGGGGGGGGGTCCAGAAATCCGGAAAAACACCTCACGTATTGTTTGGATGCCCCTTACCAGAGACAGATTAAAATCTGCACCTGGCATTTTTCGTCTCTCTGGAGAATTTTCACTTGTGGAGACAAATGGTCATTTTTCACTAGCTGATGTTCACGGCTTAGTACTATTACTTGGAGATCCTATCGAAAGGTCATCACTGTGATTCATATCAATGACATCATATTCATTGTCACTTCTAATAAGAATCTCCATGATTTCTTCCATTGTACAAACACGACGGCGTGCCATTTTCTCAGCGAAAACTAAAAGGAAAAGAGAAATACAAATTAGATCGCAGCTGCCAACGCTCAAGTGTCGAATAAGGAAAGAAACTAACCACCCTGGGTGGAAATATGGCTACATGACGAGGTCTCTAAGAGGCTAGCCTGTATACACGTCTGGAGCACAGACAGGGCGGCAAGGCTGCGCGTGTATAGACGTCTGGAGCACAGACAGGGCGGCAAGGCCGCGCGTGTATACACGTCTGGAGCACAGACAGGGCGGCAAAAGGCCGCGCGTGTATACACGTCTGGAGCACAGACAGGGCGGCAAGGCCGCGCGTGTATAGTCGTCTACAGCAGTCAAAGGGTTAAGCATCTGATCGATTTTTTACGAAGAAAGTTCACGTTCGGGGGGGGGGGGGGGGGAACGGTAGGGACCCTGCCTCACCGGAATATTATCAGACAGGCGAAATTTATATTCAATAAGGTGAGTTACTCCTAATTTATCCACTAAAACATCTTTAAACTGCTCTAACATTTCCAGAAGTTGAAGAGCTTCTCTGAGACAGATGACCCGTCTTATAATCACCCACTTGTATAAGGACCGCATTTACTCGTGATGAGATGCGACAAGAGCAAAGGGCAATTTGATTCTCAGGATCAAACTTAAAATAAAAGGTGCTCGAACTACAATCCATGACCAGTCCTGTACCTTTGATAAAATCTATACCCAATATAACGGTTATTGTTAATCCTTTAGCGACCACCAGATTAAGGGGACAGGTATAATTACACACTCTTACCCAAACTCGACACACTCCCACGAGAGGCAACTTCTGACCAGCAACAGTACGACATCCCTGCGCTGGGGGTTTGAGTACGGGCAAGCGACAGATGTTACGAAACTTCAAATACCAGTTATAATCGACAAAGGAGAGAGAACTCCCCGAGTCAATGAGGGCACAAACAGGCTCGTGATTGATGTTGATGCAAAGAAAAGGCAGATGAGAAGTCTTAGGAGTCAAAATGCGGTTACAAAAACCTTTAAGCGGCAAACACCTCGTTTATCGACGGTTACCAGGTTGACCCTTGGCTAACGGACATCTCCTGACAAAATGAAGATAAGAACCACAACAGAAACACCGCTTAACCACCCTACCTGCAAGAACACTACTACACCAATAAATATTACCAGCGGTACTTGCCCGCTGAAACCCCCGGCGTCAGCTATCAGGTCGTTGTGCATGAGGCGCTCGGCACTGTTTAACAAAATGGTCACCAGCGCCACAACGAAAATACTTGCCGTTAACATAGTAATTATTAGCACGTGAATAATCAGGCTTCCCTTCATATTTCTTAATGACTTGTGCCCTACCTTCTGCTCTCTGCTGATCAACAAGTTGCAAGGCCTCAATAGAAGTAATTAACGGATTAAGCTGAATAAAAGATATTGGTGTTATATTAAACACGGCCCTAGCCCTATCCTCTGGATGAAGGCGTTCGACAATATTGGCAACGGTATCCTTTTCAGAAAAATCCATTTGTAATGCCACCACAGCCAAACGAACCCTCTCCACAAATTCCACCAACGTTTCCATCATAGATTGTACTCTCCAAAAATGAACTCTTTCTAACTCCCTCAATGTACGTATTGGTATTTTCTCTCGAATCACCTTTTGTCTTAAATATTCTAAGGTCCCCCTTACCTGCATAATCTCCGCAAGATAATCTGCCAAACAACCCTTAGCTAAAGGATGTAACAAAGCCAAAATACTATGTTGAGGAACCTGAAGCGCATATGCGTGTTTTTCAAAATGAACGGTGAGCTACAACAAATGTTCAATTTGTCTCATATCTCCCACTGAAAGTTCCTTGACATCCCTTAACAATACACCCAAAGGATTAGGTAATTTGGCAAACTGATTTGAAATGGCCTGATACTCGGGAACTACTTGGTGCATCTGATGTTGATCAGTTCTCAGTCACCCCTTCTACTGACTCACTACAAGTGTCACTTTCTAAACCCAAGGAATTAACCAGCAATAACAAGGTCTGTAATTCAGCTCTCAACTGGTCTACAGAGGAAAGTTGATCTTTATCCAAGTCCAAAATTTGCAAATCGGTAAGACGATCATTAAAATGGTTAAGCTGAGCCTGAATCCTATAAATCTGGCTCCTAGTTGGCCTGCTTTCCTTCAAGAAGGCAATATTTCTCCCGAGCTCCTGCAACCCCACTAAACAAGCGGAAATAGCATCAACTACCACCCCAATCCGCCCCGGTGGGACGGCAACCGGAGCGGGACCGGCGGCACGCAAGCGCTTAGTGAGGTCAGACACTCTACCATCGTCCGAGGCTCCCCTAATTCTGAGTTCGTACTGCAGCTGCTCTTTCTTAAGATAACTCCAGCCTACTAAGCGCGGGCCTTCCATTACGAATCTGTAAATACAATATATGAAGGTATAACAACAACAAAACAAACAACGACAAGGCTTGACACTTACCCAATATAACCACACTGCTACCATTTGGTATGTGTTGGTAGCAACCAAGGACTCAGTGGGAAGCATGTGGGAGCATGGTTATAAAGTACAAACCTTGTTCAAACATTTTATTACAAGAATCATGGTCAACGATTGAACTTATACAGATTATCACAAATAATATAATACAATATAATACATAAGAAAGCTTCGATCTTGCAGATTATGATCTTAATAAATCCTGTACCAATACAAATATATGTTAATGCGAAGACAAGCTTGTTAAGCCATGAGAATATCCCTAATCACAATACCTACAATTGTATTAAACATCCCAACAGAAATCCTTAGGTACTTGGAAACGTAATATAACAGGGCAGGCTCTTACCAATTTACCATCATATAACAAATTTACAGCTAGTACAAAACACAAATTTGTACACAGGAGGCAAGATAAAGCAATTATTTTAAACAAACAGGAATCAGTTTAACCTTAAGAATAAAGTTCTTACCAAAAGGTTCTGACACACTATAGTGTGTACACGCCGGCGCATAAGTCGTTACCACCCACACACACTGATAAGGTGGCGGGAACGATTAGCACCACATATCGGGGAATTTTGTCCATTTCCATAACAAAATTATTAAGCACAATTAACAAGAATGCAGTAAGCGACGCACTTTGTAGTTGGAATCATCAGGTATTCTACCTCAAATACCCGACAGTGCTAGAAAATGGCAATTTATCACCTCGAAGCCACCGCCAGCCCCGCCCGCTGCCGTGCTCCCCAATAAGCGGAAAACCGCTCATGGACAAAGAGTGCAGTGGAGGAAATCCCTCGATTAATGCGAGCGCGGAACGGTCTTGGTCGGGTCACAAATCCACATCATGCGGTACTTCCAGGCCGCCTGGTCAAATTACAAGTCCTCGCTTATACCAGCAGACCTCTAACGTCGCAGTCAGTTAGGGAAAATATTAGGCCCAACGAACCAAT
The DNA here is from genome assembly GCA_031002005.1 of Vandiemenella viatica. Classification (NCBI taxonomy): domain Eukaryota; kingdom Metazoa; phylum Arthropoda; class Insecta; order Orthoptera; family Morabidae; genus Vandiemenella; species Vandiemenella viatica. Next base: position 1,724,083 of record JARYHS010008074.1, read on the forward strand.
CCGTTGCTGCCGACCGACTGACTTCCCGGTTTCGTGTCCCCGAAAATCAACTCCATCAGCCGGTAGAGGGCACCACCAGGGCCACAGCGCGCTCTCACGGGCGAAACTCGCACGCGGGCTCTGCAGGAACCAGCATCAGAAGACAATCGAGGGCGGGGAAAATAAACAATGCGAGCCGAGCACGGCTCAATTGTACATGCCAGTCTTTCACCACGAGACACATACAGGAATAACAATCTTATACAGCGTGTGTCAGTTGCTGGAGAACTGAATGCTCGTGTGCGCAACAACAATCACACCGTCGCAGTGGCAGTAATCGATCACAAAAAAATACACCTTTTTCTTTTAGAACAATGAAACACAATCTTCTGTGCTAATTTGCAGTCAGATTGCAATGCATATATCCAGCCACTACTTTCCTAACTGTGAGTTGGGCCTAGCATTTTTTAGAGCATGAGTACTTTCCCTGATTTCTCCTTCCAAATTTTGAGCATTTTCCAAAATCAGTCTTGATGTTACCATGACTTGAACAATAAAAAGGCTATGGCCTACTTGTTTCCTATTCTATAGCCAATTCAATTTATGAGCTCTGATGTGCTCTTATTCTACAAGTCACAAAGCTGTGTTAATATCAGTCTGATATTCACCGAAATATAAAAATTAGGTAGCAAAGAAAAGAATCAGTATAATTATCATTCGATACTTGATAATTAATATTTAGCAAAATGTAGTCATTACCTTATTATGAAATTTTAATTGACTTCTGATTAATCATATCACTTGTATGTATATTGCCTCTATTATCAGCCTTTCTGAAGTAAATAGCTATACATTTAAACATATAGTTTAAAGCATAGTTATAATTTATATGTTAAATGTTTTTTATGTGTTAGTAAAATTAAAGAAATGGTCAAGTTAAACTCCTTTTAGTTTCAAATAGAAAAAGCTGGATATAACTTGTCCCTGTTTTATTGACATCTTGGCTCCATTGGATGAAACTGTATTACTTTGTCTGTATAAAAAAACCTATCGAATAATACATTATTATTACTGTTTATAATATTAATGTATTATTTGATAATATATTTGTTGAAATATCTCAAACAGTACTTTCTTCATATTTAAAATCAAATGAAAAATATAATACGGCAACCTCGAAAGGAAGACTGAATTTGCTATATGACATTTTCTGTAATTGTAAATTTAGAATAGTCAGTATTAGAACTTGATTATATCTCACGCTATTAGTTACTGTGTTTTCAAAATAACCATTTGTTTATTAATTTCATGGTAATTAGTTGTTTTTACAGGTGTTTAGATACAGCGCAAAGCAATTACACATGTGAGCAGCAACCTATTAGTGTCCATGAAGCCAATCATACAGTCGAACGGCCATTTACCTGTCATTTTTGTGGAAAAACATTTGTTAAGTCTACTAACCTCGCAGTCCATAGAAGATATCATATAGGTAAACGGTTTATGTGCGGAGTTTGTGGAAAAATGTTTGCTCATTCTAGTGGCCTTTCATACCACAGACGGTCGCATACAGAAGACCGACCGTTTTCGTGTGATGTTTGTGGTAAATCATTTGTTAACTCTAATTATCTCATAAAGCATTTAATACGACGCCATTGGAGAGAAAGGTCTTTTGTTTGTGAAGTTTGTGGAAAAACATATGCCAATTATGATAGCCATAGAAACCATATGAAACGTCATAGTGAGCAGCCATTTACTTGTGAAGTCTGTGGTAATACCTATGCTCAGTCAACTAAGCTCTTATCTCATAGAAAAGTCCATTCAGTTAAAAGACGGCTGATTGCTTGTGACATTTGTGGAAAAGTTTTTGATTACTATAGTAAATTTTTAGACCATAAAATAACTCATCCAAATGAATTTAAATTTTCATGTGAAATTTGTGGAAAATTGTATCCTCAAATTAGTTACCTTGCGATCCACAGAAAAACCCACTTAGCTGAACATCAGTTTGCTTGTGAAATTTGTGGGGACAAGTTTTCTCAGTCTAGTGTCCTTTCACATCATAAAAATTCTCATTTAATTGGAAAATGAGTGGAAAATCATTTGCTCATTCTAGTGGCCTTACAGAACACATAAAAACTCATTGTGTAGTTAGGCTTTGATCAAGTTAACTATGTGCCATAGCAAAATGAGCTCATTTTCCCATAAACTTGATTAACGTGGAATTCTTGGCACAGAGCATATTCTGTCAATAAAAGGGAAATGTAGTTCTTTAGAAAATTACTAGAAATCAGTTGACAGGTATTTTCACCCATATTTATCAAGAAGTACTCTAACAGACTGTTAGACTTGAACTTCTTTTAAACTGACTTCCACAGTCCTGTGTTCTTGAAACTGAGAAGATAGAGTCTTTTACTGAACGCCTATATACCTAAGAAGTTATTTTTGTAGATGACAGTGTTATGACATATTTGTGCAATATTTTTGTATTCAGTTATTTTATCAGATATTTTTGCTTTCATGGTGAGATTATTAATTAATCAATGTAGATTTAATACAGTTGTTATATTTCTTGACAGCATTTAGAATATTGATACATACTTCTTTGTTAGTATACTAATGTGTTATGACAAGACAGGCACCTTTAAACGTTTTTTTATGCATTTAGTTTTGCAGGATAACCATAGCTATAAACATATTATTAGGCGGCTTATAGTTTCACTATGCTTACGTCTTTAGTTTAAATTTTTTATTACCTACTATGTAGTACACTAGAACTAATATTAAAGACTACTTTACATATTCCTTGAAACTTAGATATGACCATCATAAATTAATAATTCTTTCTCTGTAATATGTAAAAGGCAAAGATTTATGTACCTATTTATAGAAAGGCTTGAAATCAAATGATTCTTGTGTATATACTATTCTTGTAGGGATATCAGTCGTCAAATTACATATTCCTATATCTCACCTTTTATCTAAGTTACATGTTGTCTGTGCACACTACACATTGTCTAAAGACACCATAAAATGGACTCAATCATTTTTTGTACTATTTAAGGAATAATACTTGTCTTAATTGTAGTTTGAAACCAGACAATCTAGAAGAAATATAATATACCACATACTGTTATTTAGGTGTGTATATAATAAAAATTTTAGTTATCTAATGTGTTTGGTGCTGTTCCCTTTAATCAGTGGTAGGCTAACCAACCTTTTGTCTTCCTCCATCGCATAAGTGCTGTTGCTTTATCATGATGGGCTGCAATATCCTTTACCACAATAAAACTCCACTTTTAAAATTAAGTATTTATTTTAACATGAATGGAACTATTAACATGGTTCAATAATACAATATATTATTTAATTAAATTGCAATGGAGTGCACTGTCTGGTGGAAATTTCCCTACACACCCATCTTCCCCCATTCTTGCACCCACCTACATTTGGCCTCTACAAATTTTAAATTTCAACATTTTCGGTAAATTATTCATCAATTCCTTTGGCAACTTATTTCAATCCCTGACACCCTTACCTAAGAAAGATAATCTTCATACAATCTTGTGCCTGAAACTGAGTGCCAGCTTGTAGTCATGGTAATATTTTGCTTTCCATGCATTACTTTTCATTTTTATACCAATATCTTTCCATGCCTCATCGCCAATATACGCCTCCAATATATACCTTATACACTCCCATGACCTCCTTCACCCTCCTCCTGTCTTGCTATGAAACACATTTCAGCTCTTTTATCATATCTGTTACTAATTGCATTCTGTGGTAATTTCCAGAATCAAATCTAGCAGTCCTTTTTTTGCACCCTCTCCAACTCCTGTATTTGGTGCTCAAAATGTTCGCATACTACACTGCCATATTCGAGCAATGGTCTGATCAAAGTTATGTAACCCAATTCCTGCTCTGGTATATCCCTTCATCACTCTCACCAACAAGTGCAGAATTTTCCTACCACCTGTCCAATATGTCCTGCCCAGATAAGCTTGTTATCAAATATATTGTGAAGACATTTATATTTTAAGTCTTTAATAAGCAATTATGTCCCCACCTTATAATCATAATCAACCTTTAGTTTTTCATTTGTGTATCTAATAAGCTGCCTCTTTTTGCACTTTTGACAATTTCTATAAATTTGGATGATAATTGCTAGGCTCTAGGCAACATGAAAAGGGTTGGCGGGCTGTAGGCAGACATGTAATGAGTGTCAAGCTCATTACACATAACAAACATGTAGAAAATTCAAAACAAGACACAAGGAACACAATAGAGCAATAATATACAGTAACTATTCCACATTTGCAGAACACTTAAAGGAACACAACCATCACCCAACAAATATCATCACAGATATGCAAATACTCACCACTAGCAACAACAAATAACAAGTACTAATAATACTCCAAGATAACTATCACATACAGAAATCACTAACATAAGGAAAACAGATAATAAACGAATTCACAAACCTGACACTATACACAGTACTGAAAATAAAATAAGGGAAAAACCATCAAAATCTTAAACAAAGACAAAACGATTAAAATAATAATGATAAATATTTACATATGAAAAAAACTCGCCAAACAAATAGAAGACAAAGAAACAAAATAGCGACAGAAAGCCAAAATTGAACAAAACGGTCTGGCCATTTATAATAAATGTACAGTGCAGTGCACTGTTGTTTGTGACTAGTGAAATAAAGATCTTAAAAATGAATTACTACTCAGAAAGGAAACAAAAATCACTGCTGCTGAGAGTGGAGTGTAGGTAAGGCAATAGACTGAGAAAGGCAAGATTTCAATTTAGTTAATAATTCCACTGTACAAAAAACAACATAACCCCGTTATAACATGTTTGTATAATTTTTAGGTGAACCCACTAAAGATGCTTCTTTAAAAGAAGTGGAATACATTCAATCAATAAATGAACAAACATTGAATTGTTTTGGAATTATTTGTTTATAAATCAAAATTATATTTTTCAACCAATATGTTACACTCTACACAGAAATAGTTCATTTTGACTGACACCATCTAAACTTAAGTTACCATCATTTATTGAAAATCATTTATTAATATCACACAAGTGGCTAACCTATGAGAACATGTTAAGGCAAATTTGAAAATTGTAAACAGAATATTGAGTGTTGAAAGATTTTAATGGATAAGCGATTTTGAGATAAAATCAAAGGTCAGGTGCTGCATTATCATCTCTCTCTTTAGCTCAAAGCTGGAGTTTTCTGATACAAGCAACAGCTTTCCATAGATACAATGTTATCTAGTAATTATCATGCGATATTTTGTATAATATTGGTGGAAAGATATTTAGTTTGAACCAGGTACTGGGAATCCAGTTTATTTATGCTGTATTATCCACCTTTGGCACATACAGTGATGCATATCAAAATTTAAATATGCCAATAATAACTTAGCTGTAACTCCAGTCAGTCTAGTATCTCTGATGTTACTGGTTCTGTTTGCTTTAAGGAATGAGGCAGAGCTCTACTTGACAGCATTTCTTTAATTACTCATTTGTGTAATAATATACAGTCAAGGATAGTTAAGTATTGCAGCATCAGGTCGTTAATTTTAGTTGAAATGTCAACCGGGTTTATGTTTAAAGTCTAATTATTGAAATAGTTACTAATTTAGAAACTTTAGTATTTTATAATTCGTTGAATTTGTTTGAAGAAGGTTATAGAAGACTACATGGAAAAAATATAGTTTTCAGGAAATTTAAAGTTGCTGTCAAATTTATGTCTTTAACTATCCCATGATAAACAAATTACTTTTAATTTCATCAAAATCAGGGGTGACTCTAGTCGTAGTGACACTGTGACATGGCACTACACGATAGTAAATAAAGAAAACAAAAAAAATGTGTTGAAAGAGAAATAGTTATTTGAAAATGCGGTATTCTCTAATAAACTAGTACTTGTGACAGATGCGTAAATATTGAACACATGCATCATTGAACTATCTCACAATTGCGGTGACAAATACCAGTTGTCTCAAATCGCGCATGCGTTCTGGCATCTTCGCGGAAATTCGGAAGGTAGGGGTTAACTTTTCACTTACCTTGTTCTGTCACAGTGAACTTGAAAAAGTTAGTAACATCGTCGGTAGAGCGCAACAGCTGCGATTTTTCATACGGCTAGGTGGAATGCTGGGAATTATGGTAGACCTCATAGTTTGAAGTTTGTGCGTCGAAAGTTGGTGATATCATGTAATTCTCGAAAGTGCGTAAGGTGTCTTTGTTCGATGAATCATATTAAAAAGTTATTGAAGAAGGCATTCACGCTACTATCTTACCACGATAAAATTGGAAAGACATACACCACATTTAAACATTGATTAAGACCCAAGAAAATCAGCGGATCATAATATTATTGAGCTTAGTTTAGCAATGCCTGGTGAAACAAACACTGAGAATGAATGTAATTCTCAGTACCATCTCGCTATTGTTAAACTATTGCCAATTGGATAATCCAGCACGGCCTGTAGTTAAACTCGTCGGTTTTTGGCTAATCAGTCATTGCTTACCTTTTGGTCCTTTTTAAAGTAGTTATCAGATTATTTACTTCGATTTCAACATCATTTCTTTAATCTGGCACACATAGGTAATGAAACATTCAAATGTTGTAAATTTTTAAGTTGCGAGATTCTTATCCAACAATGAGCTGCTCTTCCAGGACCTTTCACTTCAATGGTGAAGACCAATAATCCGTCGAAAATTTCAGGGTTGTCACTAGCTGAGCAAATCATTTTGGCCGCCACTGATCGAAATTGATTTCTTTTTGGTAAGAAACAAAGAACACCAGTGAAGATATCATTGCAATGAAAATTCTATTTAAAATCCCAAAATGTGGGGGCTGTTTCATCCCCTGGTAATGCAGCACAGTGGACAACTGACCATCCACAGAGAGCGGACGTTCGCAGGGCCGACTCAAGAGTCATCTGGGTGTAATATTCAGCTACAGTCTCGAAGCTCTAATTTACACTCGCCCACTCGACAAAAAGTTATTTGTGTTTTGTAAGTACTCGTACTCATTATGGAACTAGTGTCTATGATTTTGATGATTAATGGAATCAAAAACATTTGGAATTTTCTTTGATAAGTCAAATTTACTACTCTATTGAGGAGGAGATTACACTAAGGTAACAAAACAAATATAATGACGATCTCATCACTCTTACCTGTCCTCACAGAATGTGACAAAACCAGGGTTGTAGCTAGGTGGTGCAGTGCACCGGAGCTCTAACGCCTAGGGGCCCCCGAGTACAGCTGAGGGGGCCCCCAAGTTCAGTTAAGAGGCCCTATAGGCCTTCAGGAATAATGGGCAACTTTTTTTTAGTTCTGAGGGTCTTGTGAACTTATATAGGAGATACGCTATTGCTCAGGGGGCCCCAAGCACAGCTCAGTGATCCCTAAGCTTAGAGGCCTCCTACTAACAACTTGGCAGAACTAAAAAAAAATGTCGTCCATCTGGCCTGAGGGCCAAAAATAATTTTATTTTCCACTGGGCTCCTTGTTGACCTTGCTACGCCACTGGTCAAAACTGTATGATACTGTGCTTAAAATTGGGGAGCATCCATAAAGTTGGAATAGGGGGTGAGGGGTTGGCCGGAAAGCTATGCTAGGCTACATTTGGGGAGGCGGGTCTCGAGCCAAGCCACATAGGTTTTAACTTATATGATTCATCACAGTTAAAATGAGGTACAGAGCACACAACAACATGTGAATCTTTAATTCTGTCATTTAATTATTTCCGTATGTAATTTACGATAGTCTGACTAGAGAAAACAGTGCAAAATTTCTTCTGGAATCAATAGCGAATTAAGTTACGTGCCACTCGGGGACCGGAAGGGGTTCGCAGGAGGCTATAATGGGGCTACGTGGTTTATGGACGCTCCCTTAGTGATTGATTGAAAGTATCTCAGGCATTCCTTCCTAAAACCTATATGCAGATTTACAAGAAAAAAGTAGAAATGGCACAAGCTAAACATTTTTAGACACTGTATATTTTTAAAACTATATTTTGTAATAAAATTGTAGGATAAAGTATGTATGAAACCTAAATTTATTTTAGATCATTTACTGAGATGTTGAATATTGTATTCAACTTCATGGCGTTCCTGATAATAGCGTAACGGAAACCACGCAATTTTACAGCACGAGTCATATCCACATTTAACTCTGTGCTCAGTCTGAACGGTTTGACCGAGGTTTACCTATATCGCTTAGTTGTGTTGAAAAAAATTAGATATTTCGATCTCATCCCTCTTCTATCTCTGCCCTCTTCTTAAAGTGTAAGTCCATATGCTCTGTTCAATCTACAAATAGGTGTGGAGTCAACTCCGGTTGTGCTCACCTGTTTTAAAGCGTTTCCTCATCTACTGCTGCGTGTTGGCGTCCATCAACTGCACCAGCGACGCGCGGTTCTGTCCGGTGTTCTCCCCGGGACAGTGGCGAGCTGACAGTGAGCAGGAATACACGTAAGATGCTCTCTCCAGTGTTTTGTCAGCGCCAGTTTTAAGACTTGCCTACGAAACTAGTCGCCATCTCTGTCTAAAATATCCGCTACACGAATTTCGACTGTTTCCTTGATGGTTGAGTTCCAAAAATATCATATCCTGGGAGTATTTTTATTGTCAAAATCCAAAATTATTCGGTATTTGTAAGCATCATTTGTGATCCGTGTTTCTGTCCTACGCAAAGTTGGTGATTGTGGCTTCATACATGTTTTCTACAGTGCGGTTAGTTTGGCCGATGTAAGTTGTTCTAAACTGGAACGGCATGCTATTAACACCGGGAATTCTTTGGCCTGGATCGTCCCTAAACGAACTGAGGCAGACCCGTGTTTTGTTTTATAGGTAGTGAACACTCTTTATGTCATTCCACGAAGGGATTCTGCTAGCTTACTTCGTAGTGTTTTCGACGAATAAATGGAAAGCGGTAGCCTAAGGTGTGACTTCCTGTTGTACTGGATTCTTCTCCTTCACCATCATATGTTGAGCTCCACTTTCTATCTGCCTGTCCATCTGAAGTATCCTGGCTTTTGTGCCTTTATCAGAAACCGCCCTTGCCTTATGTGCAATGTGATTAAGCCCAGTTCACTTTCCTGTTATTCTCCAGAGTCACTTCTGGAATTTCTTTTTGCGAATTATGTTAAACCTATGATGAGCGGATTGTCTAATTTAACACCAGTTATGGAGGATTCATGATAACATAACTCTTATCTGTCTAACAGAAGAATCGGTATCGATGTAAACTTTAGAGGAAATCTCTGCTGCAGGGTATCCATTCTCCGAGATCCGAACTATCTTCTGAACCCAACTGCAGATACAATGTCTGTTTCGTGCTGCTGAATTCCTCTCTCTGGCACCAAGTTCTCCTTTTCATTGCATGTCGCATGTCCAGGTCTTCAATCAAACAAACGACGCAAAAAAATTGGGAGCAAAGAAGGCGTGATTAAAAGGTGTGTTCAGATTATTTGGTAATCATATCTGTCGGAACTTCAGCCTTACATGTGAACAACAGTAGAATCCATAAAATCTTTCACATGGATGGTTATCTACATTCCTTCTTTTATAAATTCTACAATATAATCTTTTATTCCCTGGTTCATAATTACTCACTTGCAAAAAAGTCTGTTTTCTCATGACTAACAGTTCTAATGCCCTATTCCTAGGGGCATAGAGGAACTGTTCAGGGTGCTTTGTACATCATTTTAAAATACATTGCTTATCATATGAAAATAATGAGTCGTCCACTGGCTGGAGAGAAAAAAGTCTACAAAAAAATCTTCTCGGGTGTCCAGCCGGATGGTGGTGTAAAAACACGACGTTTCGACAGCTGACTCTGCTGTCTTCATCAGGCGTCTTGTAGTTGTTCTCAGCTGTCTGTCTCTGAAGATAGCAAAGTGCAAGACAGGAAATGCAGAAAAAAAGTAGTGCATGGAAAGGAAAGGAGACCATGGGTACAAGCAAGCCCTCGATTTCAGTCATAAGGGAAAGAGAAACTTTTCTTCTTGGATTGTTGTTTATTATTCAAGGAGTCTGTGAAATTATTTATATTCTTTTCATTAATGTTTCGTTTGTATACCCCGACTTTCTTTATATGCTTTACAATGTTTGTAGAGTTGACATAAAAAAGCTGGGCATCATGACTGCAGATACCATTTAGTACTGGAAGTGTGCTGTAATTACTGCACTGAAACAAATCCAGAAAAAAAATTAATATTGTAGTCCTCCAGTTATCTTTTATTCATTTAGGAAAGTTGGGAATGACAGTTAACATGAAAGACAAAATCAAGTATTCCGAATCTAGCCTCTCCTTGCCAATATTGAAAAAATCGACATTGAAGTCACCACATAATAACTGTTTGTGATTGGTGAAATTGATATTATTCTAATTACTCCGCGATTCACTAAAAGTTGGTGGTTGAGAGTGCATTGCACCAATCCTAATGAGTAACGATTTGTACATAGGAAGGGATATATGGGATATGGCAAGAGGAGACCATGGGCTATTGTTAGTAACCATCGCGCCATTTGTCTGGTGCGATCTGTGAAAACTCAGATCAGGACATTGGCTCCAGTGCAAAAAATTATTTTGGGCCCTCAGGCCAGATGGGTGACCTTTTTTTTGCTTTGTGTTGCTGGTAGGGCCCCTCTGAGCTGAAGCCGGGGGCCCCTGACTTATGCTTGGGGGCCCTCTGCGCAGTATTGACAATTATATAATTTCATAAGTAATTAATGCTGCAATTAAGATAAAGCTGTAAGTAGGGCAATATATTGGCCATAGTACCCAATATGTTCCTAGAGTAAACAGGTTTAGAGGATGGTCGTGAGTGTTACGAGATAAATAATTGCATAAACAGCTGGTTTAATGTATAATCGGTTAGTGGGATTAAATATAAACTGTAAAGCGGTAAATGAATTGTGTCGGGGAAGGACGCAATATTTTAAAGTGTTACGAAAAAGTTGGTGACAAAAAGGTCATCGAGAGAAGCTATGGAAGATTGTAGTTCACTGAGGGGTGTTCCACGATAATTATCCGATTGGAAAAATAGCAAAATTAAATAGTGAGTAAAGAGGATTTGGGTCAAAGGTGGAACAAGTGCGGAGGAAGATAAGGGAAGTAAGGATACTGCAAGAGGACAGTATTGTGTGAAGCATAGCGGTTATAGAGAGCCTCTATCTACAGGTCGTTAATGAGTTATGGAGATTGTGAGCTAACCTGGAAAGGTAGAAGCGATTTTTGCCATAAGGGGAGTTATGGGATTCACGGGAAATCCGGGGTTTTGCAGTGTGTTCACTCAAATGTGAGACTGTAGAATCCGGGTAAATGTGGGCGTAGCGGCAAAAGAGGAAGAGCCTCATGTGAATTTATTTGCCGGGGAGTAAAAATTTGTGGGATCCTGGGGGTAAGGAGACCGCTAGGTAAGGCGTGTCTCAGATGTTAATTGAACGGAATCCAACCACCAGTAAGGGTTGGGTAGGCCGCCGATGTTAATTCGACCACGAACGAAGTGTTACGAAGAAAGGGAGGCAGGGAACTCCGCGTTGAGTACTGTATGTGAAGGCAACACGTCAGTAAACGAGGTAGCGAATCTGAGAGAGGATTCGCCAGAAAAAAATAGGGCAAATCCGTGAGCGAGTTACGGCAAAATGCAGAAGAGGATGCATTCAGGGGGTCAACGAACTTCGTAAAATGGGGAAAAAGTCAAGGGACTTTGAAATTAATAGTGTGAGCTATGGGCGACACATTAATGTAAAAAGAAAAGTGGGGGCAGTCGCCAGCATAAAAACAAAGCTATGTTGGAGCACCATGAACGTAACTGGTCCCGAGGAGATACGGAGATTGTAGAATTGTTGTGCAAGCAAAGCTTAGCGAAATCATGTCACAAGTGTGAGTAACCAGAACAATAAGTTGTGGCTGGTTGCATAATACAAATCGGTAGGTGCAGCAAAATTCAATGTTAAGTTGTAAGCAGTGGAAGGAAATCAAAATATTGCACCAGTAATCCGTGAAACAAATATATGTATATACCACAATTACTTAATAAATATCAAATAACAATAAGTGGGGGCAAAATGTAGAATTGTAAGTAAATGATAAAAAAAAGTTAACAGGGAGTAGATATGTAGAGCATGGATTTGTTAGAGATACTATATTCTCAGTATTTATAAGGAAATATGTTTTTGTAATTGACAACACTTGTGTGAGAGAATTATTGGAAGCGAGTGTGGGGAAACAGGAATGAGGAGTAGGAGTAGGTAAGATGTAGTAGACGTTTAGGAATAAGGGCGTGCAGGGCAAGAATTGGAAAAAAAGGGTTCTGCTGCTAGGTAGTAGCCATGGGAGAGGTGTAGGCCCTCTTCTGCAGGATCAGTTAGGTACAGGATATCAGGTCACAAGTTTTTTCAAACCTAATGCAACATTAGGCCAGGTAATAGAGGATATAGGTTCCCTTTGTAGGAGTTTCACTAAGGATGATAGAGTAGTGATAGTGGGAGGTGCGGGAAATAGTATTGATAGAAACGCGAGTTATAGTATAGAGAGTGACCTGAGGAAGGTGGTGAAGGAGGCACAGCATACCAGGGTGGAGCTCATGCAGGTCCTAAGTCGCCATGACCGGCCACAATTGAACTATGCTGTGAGGCGTGTTAATGTGGAAACGGAAGTGCTACTTGGGAAAGGCATTAGTTCTGTGTTGGGGGTTGTGCCTGTGAACACCATTGGTAGGTGCGGTTTTACTAGGCATGGCCTATACCTAAATAGAAGGGGGAAGGGAGTACTTTCTGAGTTGTTAGCTAAAGCAGTGAGGAAGCCCGTTTCCAGTGATGATGGGGTCTTGGCTGTGCCTTTTTTAGGTTAGGGGCTGCTGGTGAAGGGACAGAAATAGATTATCAAGTGATACTGATTGCAGATTCGCGATGGGGAAAGTCACAGATATTAAAGAAATAGATGAAATGGCTGAAACAATAACTAACTGTGGTAAAAGTGGGAAAAAGGAGATAAATTCTGAAAATGTAAAGCCAGTAGTAAGGGTGTTAATGGTAAATTGTAGAAGTATAATGAACAAAGTAATCGAATTTGCAAACTGAATAGAGATGCACGAACCACAAGTAATAATTGGGGTAGAGAGTTGGTTAAAAGAAGAAGTACTAGACAGAGGTTTTTCCTGATGGTTACAGAGTGTACCGCAGAGATAGAGTAGCAATTGGTGGAGGAGTCTTCATACTAGTTAGCAAAAACTACCACAGTTCACTGGCGTTCATAGATCAAGACCATGAGTTACTTGGGGTAGATTTCTGGGGTAATAAAAAAGAAAAAATCAGTGTTGGCTGTTTACCGCAGCGGAAGAATGACAGAAGAGGATGAGGCTCTTGGGGAGAAATTAAATTCATACTCAGATTTCAGAGGTGAGAATAGAATGATCATCATCGGCGGGGATTTAAATTTACCAGGTGTGAACTGGGAAGGGAATAAGATAAATAATACAAGGGAACAAAGATTTGCAAATATCTTAATAAGGGAAGGAGGATTTACACAAGTGGTTGAGCAAAACACTAGGGGACAAAATATTTTGGATATATTTCTAATTAAGCCCGATGAAAACCTTTTGAGGTATCAAGTAACTGAAGGAATAAGTGATCATGAAGCAGTTCTGATGGATATTAGAGGATTCAGTAAACCAGCAGCCAAAATTGAAGGGGGAAATAGGTACAATTATAAAAAGGCACAGGTTTCAAATTTGAAAAGATATTTCAGAGAACAATTCAGCAAATGGAAGGAAGGCTCAGGTACAGTAGGGTCAAGGTGGGAAGAGTTCAAGGAGATAATAAGAAAGGGGAAAGAAAAATTTAATCCAAAGCAGAAAATAAAGAGATGTAGAGAACCTATGTACTATAATAGGGAAGTGAGGAGGTTAAAGAGGTTGGTAAGAAAAGAACATAACAGAGTTAAGAGACAGCAGGGTAGTAGGGAATATTTAAAACAACTAAACAAGGACTTAATAACAGCAAATAAAATGGCTAAAGATGGGTTTATGAAGAGTATTGTCAGTGCAGGAGGGCCATTGACTGATGCATCTAGAAATTTCTATGGCTAATATCAGGAAACTGAGGGGAAGGGAGGGTGTAGAGACACTGATAGATAAGGATGGAGAAGAAGTTACTAACGATTTGAAAAAGGCAGAGATTTTAAGTAACTGGTTCAGTGAAAGCATTAGGGACAATGAATCAGAAACAGGAGGGTCTAATTCGGAGAACAAGCTTAACAACACAATTAGAAATGACGATAGTAAAAAATTTGCTATCCATCCTGAGGAAATCATGAAGGAAATAAGAAAGCTGAAAAAAAATAAAGGGGCTGGTGAAGATAATATTACTACAGATATCTTAAAGATAGCCGGATGTGACATTGTACCTAATCTTGAAATATTATTTAAATTGAGTCTAGACACTTGCTGCTTACCACAGGACTGGAAAAGTGCAATAGTAGTATCGGTACATAAGGGAGGGGTGAGAAATAGAGTTAAGAATTACAGGCCAATTAGTTTGACATCAGTGGTAGGTAAATTAATGGAAAGATTGATATGCAACCACATCAGAAATATATTTGAGGAATGTAAGTGGTTTTCAAGCAGGCAACATGTTTTCAGGCAAGGTAATTCATGCGAATTTCAGTTGGTGGGATGTATGCAAGATATTTCAGAAGAAATGGGCATAGGGAGGCGAAATTGATAGTGTAGCACTAGATCTGTCTAAGGCATTTGACAGAGTAAGCCACAAAATGGTAGTAAATAAGGTAAAAACCATTGGAGTGGATAAGAAAGTCATTTGCTGGGTTAGAAGGATTTTTAAACGGTAGAAAACAGAAATTTAGGGTAGGAAATGTAGTATCAAAAGAAGTGGAAGTAAAAATGGGTGTGCCACAGGGTAGCGTATTTGGACCATTGCTATTCATTATTCTAATGAATAATTGTGTTGATTGTTTACTATCTGAAATTAGATTGTTTGCAGATGACATAATGCTGTATAAAAGAATCAAAACGATAGAGGATTGTAAACAGTTGCAGGGTGATCTGGACAGGATATCTAATTGGGTTGGTAAACATGGAATGAAGATAAATGCAAAGAAGAGTCAGCTTATTAGATACACAAATAAAAAACAAAAGGTGAATTATGAATATAAGGTGGGGAAAGAATTGCTTGCTGAAGACTTGAAATATAAATATCTTGGAATTACTTTTGATAACAAACTTAAATGGGCAGGACACATTGGACAGGTGGTAGGAAAAGGTTTCAAAGTTCTGCACTTGTTGGAGAGAGTGATGAGGGGATGTACGAGAGAAGTCAAGGAATTGGGTTACAAAACTTTGGTCAGACCATTGCTCGAATATGGTAGTGTAGTATGGGACCCTCATTTTACGTATCAAAAACAGGAGTTGGAGACGGTGCAAAAAAGGGCTGCTAGATTTTTTTCTGGAAATTATCGCAGAATGCAATCAGTGACGGATATGACAAAGGAGCTGGAATGGGATTCATTGCAAGACTGGAGGAGGGTGAAGAGGGTCATGGGAGTATACAGGGCGAATACTGGCAATGAGGCATGGAAAGAAATTGAAGTAGGTATGAAAAGTAGTGCATGGAAGGGAAAAGATGACCATGACCACAAGCTGGCACTCGATTTCAGGCACAAGGGTGTGGGAAGATTCTCTTTTCTAGGTAAGGGTGTCAGGGATTGGAATGAGTTACCAAGGGAAATGACTGAATAATTTACCGAAAAAGTTGAAAGAATTTTAAGATAAAATTTGTAGATGGAAAATGTAGGTGTGTGCAGGATAGGTGCAATATGGGGCTGTAGGGATATTGCCACTATAGCCTGTGCTCCATTGCAGTTAAATTAAATTATATTAATTGTAATTATTAGCAGTTTCTGTCTGCCTTGTTGGAGTTTGTATTGGAGAATTATGAATAGAAATCATTATATATATTTAGCAGGCGCTTTTTAAATCTATGTAAATCTTTCAAGAATGAATTCTATTGAGACCTAAAATCGTTTGCGTATTTTAACCTATATAATATTAGTTATTGGAACAAATAATAATAATAACCAATATATCCGTTTGCTACTCGTCAATAGAGTAGAAAACATCATTTTGAAAGAAAATTCCAAATTGTTTCTATTCATTTAGTATCACATTTAATCATATTAACCCTTTGACTGCTGACGGCGGATCGTCTATCTGCCGCGCTGAGGCCGGCTACCTGTGCTAAGTGATTATTCCTGGGGACGGAGCGGCCCGCGCTGTCCTCACCCGCCCAGTGCTGAATATTCCTGGCGTTACATCTCACGGCTGATACACAATAAATACTCTCACTACATAGTTTCTCTGCAAATAAATTACTGCAGAATCAAACAATCACTAACCATATTTTTCGTCACTAATAATTACATCTTGCTTGTAGTTTTTACTAGATTTTCGCAGCTTATGTCGAAAGCGTCGTGATTCTTAGATATACCTCAATAGTTTACTGTTCTTCCCTGCATACCCGTTTATAAACTGCAAATTTCTATACGTTCCTTACTGTACCAGAGTGTTATTGTTGAAATTTAAAGAGCTTAGATTCGAAGAAGATGCTAGAAATATTTTACTTCCACACTTGCATACCGTGTTCAGACCACGACTGTTAAATTAGAGATATTCGAACTCATACAGAGAGTTAAGGGCATCCTATTTTTCCTCTGGACATAATTTCACCAAGAATTGCGGTATTTAGAATAACATCTCTGCTCCAAAATTCGTTAATTTTCAATTGCTTTCATGCGACGCATCAGAACACAAATAGCTATAAAACAAAAAATTTCATCATATTCATTATCTTTCCACTTTGATATTCGAGAATGCACTGATTCTGGAATTTTCTCCATAGTGGTTATATAAAACCGATTCTTTTCATCACCTTTATATTTCATCAGTTCTTCTATTATAAAAAAAAAAAAAAAAAAAAAAAAAAACAACATGAAAACTGACAGAATACTTGGCACATTCCCTATTTGACACACATGACCCGATAGCTTATCATCAAATGCGTGACTAACTGGACGAAAATCATTTTCTTTCCAGTCAGATTTATCACTAAGAAGTAATTTCTTCGTAAGCGTTTCACTATCACTTTCTGATTCTTCAGATTCAGAACAACTAATATCTCTTGTTGAAACATGAGACTGCATTGTCACCCATGCTGACGAGTATGGTTTATGACTACAGCCTTCCTATTCTGTGGAAAAGCTATCACTTCCATCAAAATCAAGTAGTTTATCCCCAGTGTCGCTCCTCGTAAGAATCGCCATGATTTCTTCCTCAATGCACCCACGAAGTTTTGCTATTTTCTTTATAAAATACAGAACACAAAGAAGACTGATGTAATTTCCGTTGAATAGTGAACTTCAGAGCGAAGCCTAGGCTCCCAACAGACAAACATTCGGACGATAAGCTGGCGACCAGAACTGTGAAAGGCTATTGAGAAATGGGGCATGAAGTCCGCTGTACGACTCAGGTAGCGGCGCGTCTATATTCGTCATCAGCACTCAGGTAGCGGCAGGCGGGTGCGACTTAACTCGTCAACAGCACTCAGGGGTAAACCGGCGGGTGCGACTAAACTCGTCATTAGCACACGGGGGCAGCAGGCAACATTGCGAGTAAACTCGTCAACAACAGTCAAAGGGTTAATGTTAAAAGTGAGTGCTTAAAACTATACAATTTTTTGTCTCTACTTTAAAAACTTAGGTTACACACCAAATCAGCGAACTTACCTAGATAAAATATTAGGACCTGTCCACTGTGTGGGATTACAAGTCAAATTTCAGTGATGAAACAGCCTCAGCAGTTCTGTATTTTACGTCAAAATTTCTTTTATAATTTACAGAAAATCAAGTTAAATTAATTGAACATTCTTTATCATATTAGTTAAAAAAACAACTTCTAAAGCAACTTTCCTCTAAATGTTCTAAATACTTCTACAACATTCTAAATTAACAATTGCAGACAAATAAAATAAAAAATGTAACACTGATCATTCTAGCTGCAGCAACTGTTTGAATTTTCTGAATATACATTCAAATTTAATTGATGTACCTATTTAAATTACTTATATGTTCCTACAAAACATAACTACAAATTTCACCTCTTTCTTTGCTATATATACAAAAAAAAATTCTCTGTATCTGGAGTGGTATGTAACAAATTCTTCACTATCAGGAAAAATGAACTATTTGTTTCATGTGTCATATAATAGGGTGAAACAATTAATTTCTAGAACATGTAACAATGGTTACCTCACTTTATGTATATAAGTTGTAATTATACTTAAATTCTACTAAATTAATAAATAATTGCCTATAACTTATATAGTTTCAATAGACGGGATTGAAATTCTTGTAAAAAAACTTACAGAGATAATTGACGATAATTAGAGCTGTATTAAAAGCACACTACAGAAATGTTTCTATCCAATTCACAACAATAATATCTGATTGTTTTAAAAATAAAAATGGTATAAATATAGCACTACACTCCTAGCTATATACACAACAGAAAATTCAAAATTCCAAATGCCATAAAAAAGAAAACCTAGTCTTATAATTTCTTCTTACTTCTAACAAAATATTATCAACCTAAGTGTGGTGGATGATTGAATAATATATCAAACACTTCCAAAATTCTTAATTTAATGATAAGTAAAGTTATATACAAACAGGTCTGAATAAAATATGAGAATTGTATACATAATATTATTATATACCAAATGGGATGTATCTATATAAATATACTCTGCAATTCACAAAATTGTGGTGGCAGAGTGTGCTCAGCACCAAGCAAATCTATATTTGTGCATTCCAATCTCTAATGGTATGAGGGAAAAAAGAATTCATATAAGAATCAGTGTGGCACCCTATTTCTCTAATTTTATCTTTCCTGTCATTCTGACTCAAATAGGTTGATGGACGAAGTATTTCGCTACACTTTTAAGTGAAAGTGGGAGTACACATGTTTACCAATAAGCTTAAACGAAATGTGTGTCGTCTATCTACCAGAGACTCCCAACCTTGTCTACTAATCAGATCTGTGACGCTTTCATAAGGACTGTAGCTAGCAGTCACGAATTGAGCGGCTCTTTCTGTAGTTTCTCTATACTTTCTCCATACTTTCGATCAACCCCTTACGAAACAGATCCCTGATGGCACAACAGTAGTGCAAATGTGAATGCACAAGAGCTTTGTACGCCCCCTCTTTGATTGATCATTACAGTTTTTGAAGATTCGACCTATGAATTGCAGTCTAGATTTAGCTCTACCTACTAACGAATTAATGTGTATGTCCTATTTCATGTTCCTTTGTACTGTTACTCCCAAATGTTCATAGAATCGACAATATCATTAACTGAATTGTTTAACTCGTAATTTCTGGACAATTGGATTCTTTTTGTTAGTTATGCTCATTGTCTTGCACTTTTACGATTTAGTGGAAATTGCCACTATATATATATATATATATATATATATATATATGGAAGTAAGAAAACTATTTGGAAAAAAATTAGATTTAGAGAGTTTGAACAATTTTTGGATTTTAAAATTTACAAATAACATACATATTGCTATACAAAAATATCATTACTGATTAAAAACCTAACTTAAAAAAGCAGTTAATAAGCAAAATAAACTTATTTATGTACATTTTTTTAAAAAAACAAACATCATCTGTAGTCATGGACTAATATAAATGAATGTAAGGAGCAATTCCATCATTGTAATACTATTTTTGCAATAATTATTGGATTAATTTCCTATTTGCTTCAACACTACATGATTCACTAAGCAATATCCAACATACTTCCAAGACAGGATAACCAGCTGGGGACATCAATATGTAACGAAATTAAATGTCAAGAGGAGTCAGCTGATTAAGGATACAGATAAAATCAATAATGGTTCTTTATATGTTGGGAGAAATTCCATTGTTGAACACATTGGTGTAAATATCTAGGCATAATATATAATATAAAGTTAACAGTACTAGTAGTAGGGAGGGACACAAAATTTTTCATTTATTGGAGAAGGTAACAAAGAGTGTTTCAGAGAAGTGGGGCATTTGGGTTCCATATCATTGGTCAGACCACTGTTTAAACATGGTGGTGTAGTAGAGACTCACATTCTGTGTATCAAACACAGGATTTGGAGAGCATGCAAAGACGGGGCTTGGCATTTGTTTGTGGGCATTATGGTATAAAACAATTCATAACTGATTATTACAGGAGCTAAGCTGGGAAGTATGAAGAGGATACCAGGAACCTACGGTGTGTATATTCGTGATAAGACTCTGAAGGAATTGAAAACAGAGCATGGAAGGAAAGAGATGAATGTGACCATTTATTAGCTCTTTATTTCACTGTGAAGGACAGAAAATATTTTCTTTTGTTGGTAAGACAGGCAGCCAGCCCAATGTCCAAATTATATAATGAAGTGTACAGTAAACACACTACACTCATATCATTACAAAATAATTAAAAATTCACAAACAAGCAACGACTAAAGGACAGCAAACAATAAAACTATTTTGTATAAACACCAGAATCAAATAGGCACATCTTAATGAACTTTTCTTTAGTTTTTAGACAAACAGGAGTAATTAAATATTGTACAGAAACCTCTGCCACAAATAGTGAATTAAGAATTGTTCCACGAGTTTTCTATAACTTTAGTCATATAAAATACATACATAGTTTTATTTAAAAAACTGCACCTTTTAATGAACAGATATACAGAAAATAATGCAACTAGACCCAAAAATATTTTAGCACAATATTCCTCTATAAAACGATTCATCTTTTCAGTTTTACAATCACTGAAATATAGAAGCAATTTGTCACATTAACTTTAAGGAACAGTCTTTAAGCTATATAATCTGTCTTATAAAAAAGCAGAGAAACCATTTCCATCACATAAACAAAGCTATTTATATTAAGGTTACATAAATATAAAACTTATTTCTACAAAGTTTACAAGAAAACTTTCAATTTTCTGAAAGAACAAGTCTTTGATAAGTTTGCACAGTATACTGAGCTAACATATTTCAACAAATTTTGCAAATGGTCGCTAACCAGAATTAAATATTCTAAAATCTGTAAGGATATCAGATCAAGAAAAGATTTTCACTATCTTTTCTTGCAGATAACTAGTCACCCAAATTTAATTTACTATATTTTCTTTCTAGACTACACAAACTGTTTTACATAAACATCACAAACAAATACTTATCAAGCAGAATGAATTTGTATATTGTCTATAATGCTACTAGACCAAGCAAACTTCACAATGAAGTTTACGGTATACAGATTACATTAATATCACAAGCAAACCTTGCCTGAAAGCCAGCCAGCGGAGAATGAATTTGATATAAATTAGAAAAACAAATAGAAATCTTAAAATGATTTTTGTTAATAGCTTTAAGGACAACAAATGTGATTGGAAATTATCCAGAACCCTCTTTTAAAACAGTGGTCCCTCTTTTTGAATTCTTCCAAGTATCTTCTATAAACTTCAAGTACACAAATTCTGTACATAATAAAAAATGGTTATAAGTCAACAGATGTTTATGAACTTATTGCTGTTCACCTGAATGAATTCTTGTATGGACTGCAAGTTTTCTAGATTCAGCAAACGATTTTCCACAGACTTCACAGGCAAATGGCAGTTCCCGTTTATGTATTCTTCTATGGGAAGTAAGTTTGTTCGACCGAGCAAATGATTTCCCACAAACTTCACAAACAAACGGCCGTTCACCTGTGTGAACTCTTCTATGGACTGTGAGGTCACTAGACCTAGCAAATGATTTTCTACAAATTTAACAGGTAAAAGGCCTTTCGCCTGAATGGATTCTGCTATGTTTTGTAAGGTCAGTAGATTGAAAAAAAACGATTTTCCACATACTCCACAAGCAAATGGCCTTTCACCTGAATGAAATCTTTGTGAACTGTGACGTCACTAGGCGAACAAAACGATTTTCTACAAATTTCGCAAGTGTATGGTCGCTGAGGTAAATGATTTATTATATGGTTTGTAAGATCACTGGTCCCAGCAAACGATTTTCCAGAAACGTTACAGGAAAACGGTGGTTCACCTAAATGTTTCCTTCTATGGCATTCAAGGATACTAGAGCAAGTAAAAGATTTTCCACAAACTTCACACTCAAACGACCGTTCAACTAAATGTATTCTTCTATGGGCTGTAAGGCTGTAGCACCGAGCAAATGATTTGCCACAAACTTCACAGGGAAATGGCCGCTCACCTGTATGAATCCTTTTGTGGTCTGTAAGACCACTAGACCGAGCAAATGATTTTCCATATACTTTACAATCAAACAACCGTTCACTTGAAACTATTCTTCCATGTGCTTTTAGGTTACTGCACTGAGCAAATGACTTCCAACACTCTTCACATGTAAATGTTTGTTTACCAGAATGAAATCTACGGTTACTTCTAAAATAACGTGAGATAGTACATGAGGCAGGTTGCTGCTCAAGAGTACACCAAGAGTAAAAACAAATTTGTATGAGAGCAAAATATAGTATTTAATAATTTAATCTTTATTTTTATATACAAAGAAAATATGACTGGAGATTAAATTACTGCTAGATGAATTTTCCACAACAATATTAGCAGAGAATATATAAAATTTTAACCACTCATTTAGCCATATCCTTTGATGAATACTGAACCATTTAAGCATAGATTTTTCTGACAAAACAATGTGTATCTGCGTATATAATCATACAACATAGTCGTAGTTTCTGTTCTAAAAAAATTATATATAATTGTTTGTTTTTCCAGATATATTATTATATTTTGTTTAAGGAAATATTGCTACAATAGGCAATAGTTACAGACATTGCAGCTGCAAATTTTATCAGTAATCAGTCTTAGTAATGTAATGACCATTGTAAGGAAAAACAGTCTCTTAGGATTTAAAGAATTAATTATTAATGTTTCTTTTTCCCTTCTATGTTATTTCTGTGAAAGTGCATATGAAAATCTCTGGACGATACACAGAGGGTGCAAGAGGATTTTTGGCACAGAGGAAAACAGAGATGATAAAGTAACATGGTGCGGATTATTAGACAAATTGTGATATTGTAGCTGTATGTGAATTAATAGTCAATTAAAGGAGATAAAATTAAAACCAAGTGAAAGTTTTGCATGTTTATTTTTTCTTTATGTGATGAATATGGAAGAAATGTTGACACTTTCAATACAAACAAGAAGGAAAGGTTAATAAAAAATATTATACATGGCGAAGGTGACTGAGACACAAAGCTATTTAATTAGCTTGGGAATTATAGAAGCATGCAATGTTCAGATTCAAGACAGCAAAAGTAACAGAAGAAAAAGCGAATTTAAATAATAAAAGACAAAGTGCGTAAATTTGATTAAAGACAATATTTTTTTTTTAAAAAAAAGTTTTAATAAAGATCAGTGAACAATCAGAGTATTAATGGTAAATGCCGATTGTATAGAGTGGTTTTTGTTGACTGGTAGTAAAGACATGAATTATAAATATAAAGAAAAGAAATTGATTAAAAATGTAATGATAAAGTATAAACTTGATATCTGCATGCATGTTCATAGAGATTATTTTTTTTGAACAAATTATTTACACATAATGTGTGTGTTGTTGGTCTTTGGTGCTCTATATGGCGTTGTAAATCTGCAAAATCTTCGTTGATTGGTATTTTTCGTTTTTTTGAAATTTATATTGGTATTTTTCTTTCTTTCTGTGTTTGATTTTGGGAAGTAAGTAGTGCAGCGTCACGAAAATTTTGAAATAACTATGGATGGAAAAGATATGGAAGTAGCTGGGGAATGGTCAGTTACCAAACTGGATGGTATTGCTGGTAGCTTTAATGAGGCTTCAGCAACTGGTATCGCTGCGAAGAATTTATACAAAGAAGAGAGCAGTACCATAAAAGAAATGTTGGCAATGATTATGTGGGAACAAGAATTTAACCGAGAAATGCAAAAAATGAAGCGACAAATGAATCAAAAAGGCAGGAAGTAAAATAGGGCAGTTAGAAACAAAATTAGAAATGCAAGAAATAATTATTGAAGGAGTGAAACAAGAACTGAAAAAATCAGAACAGTGGATTGATCAGAATCATCAGCAAATAGAGAAAGGGAAGAGATAATGAAAAAATGGTGGAAAATGAAGCGGAAGAGGAAGCAGAAGGCTAGATAAAGCAAGAGAGAATAGTTTGGAAAGAAATGGTAGGAATGGAGACCAAAGAAAAGGGCAGTGAAGATAAAGCGGGTGTGACGATAAATTGAATGTAATTAATGTCTGACAACAGCGGACCATTGAAATGGTGGAAGTGTTTACAGCAGATACAAGAGAACAACAAGGTTAATAATGCTGAGAAGAGGGAAGTGGAGCAAAATCAGGTAATTGCCTTTGCGAGAATGAAACAATGGGGAAAAACTGCCAGAAGATTAATCAAGAAGTAAGAAGGAAGAGTTAAATGCTTTTTACATTCATGAATAAGGATGAGTAAAATCACGAGTCGGAAGCGGAAGAAATGGACGAAGAAACCAAAGATGGGAAAGATTATAAAGATGCAGAAGAAAGTTAAAAAGATACCAGCAGTGAAGAGGAGAAGGGAGACTACGAACTTTCGGAGGACAGAGAGGCGAGTAAGGAAGAAAGTGAAGAACAAGAGGAAATGAAATGTTTTCTAAGGAAAAAAGACGACGGAAAATGTAAGGAAGATGAATCAACCAGAGACAAGGTGAAAAAGAAGAAAGGGCTCGATATGTACCACGAGGACCACAAAATTGTAAAATACGACGGGAAGAAAAGTGGTGCAGAGTGCAACGAGAGGGAAAATGAAGGCGAAGAGACTAATACACGAGAAGAGAGAGAGTGAGTAGAAGAGAATATACGATCAGCATGTGAGAAAGACTATGCTCCAAGTAGGTGGGCTAGTATGGGTGAATAATCTTGAAAGATCCAGCTGCATTAAGGTAGAAATAAAGAAACTTTTTGCCATGGCTCTGTATGACCACATCAGCACACATGTTATTTTCAGTATGTTAAATCAAGGAAATTTTTAGAATTAAGAAATGTAAGTTAGTTAAAGTTATACCGAGAGTACATAAAATCAATGTGAGTTATAAATGAATTAATGGAACACTGAAAATAAAGGATGAATGGTGTGAAGTTAAATAACAGAAAATTAGATAAAATGGAAATGTTTGTGACAAATTGGCTGGGGGGTATAGAAGGAAACAAAGAATTAATTATTAATGTTTCTTTTTCGCTTCTATGTTATTTCTGTGGAAATTTATATGAAAATCTCTTGACGATAAACAGTGGGTGCAAGAAGAAGATCTTTGGCAGAGCGAAAAAAAGACAGATGAAAAAAGTGGCACAGTTTAGATTTTTAGGAGATTAAAAATAAAACCAAGTGGAGGTTTTGTTTGTTTATTTTTCTTTTTGTGAAGGGTACAGAAGAAATGTCGACACCTTCAATACTAACAAGAAGAAAGGTTAGTAAAGTAAAAAATATTATACCATACAAAGATCTGTGAGGAAATATAAATTATAAAGTATCACAAAGCAAAATTAGTTATTTTTTCCTTGACTTGAAATGATTTCATAGTGTTTTGCAGACTAATAGCACTCACGACAATCACAGTCTGAGGGATTCACATCTTTCCAATGACATCAGACCTTGTCAATTCATTCAGCCATAGAATGAGATGGAATTGCATTATATACTTTTTATTGATGTTTCTCCAGTGCCGTTATAGTTATTTCTGGAAACCATTGAAAACCGAATTCTAGATGGTGATTGTACCTGCTCCTTCCCAAATGCTAGGACCAGCACATAGGAACATGGATGCTGAATCATTAGTTTTATTGCTTTTCATGAATCAACTGCAGGGCAGCTCTAAATATTTTGTTACATTTAAAAAAAAATTGTATGCTGAACTCATCTGGGAGAAAATGAAACTTTTTGTTGCAATATGATTCAACACAACTATAGTGTACGAAAAATAAAGTATAATTTCTCACCAAAATATATCATACAGGAGTTTTTTAATTATGGCTTTTCATTTCGTCGACGTCGAGGTCATTAGAGGCGGGATGGGAGTGGGGACAAGGAATGGGAAGAAATTCGGCCTTGACCTTTTTGGAGGAAGCATCCCAACTTGACACAGTTTTGCTTCATTTTTAACTTCTAATGTAAATGTCCCCAATATCAGATTAGGTTTCTCTATGTTACTTCCACAGTATGTAAGAAAACATTGCCAGAATACAGGGTGTTCCAGTTAGGGATGTACAAACTTAGAGGTAAGGTAGGACTCACAAGACAAATCCGAGGTATAAAGCAATGCAAAAGGTCAAATGCCTTTTTCATTTAGTTGATGATGTTTGAGAATCATTGGATCAGGTCAGTGTCCAGCAAGGAAATACGGAACCCGGGGTTTCTAGGTGCGGGTTACAGATTAGTGTGGATCAACTCGTGGCGTGGACCTATGCAGCTGCAGGTGATATCCTCCAGCTACGCTGCCAAGTGTGTGCGATGGTGCTCTCGCATGATTTTCCAAGTCTGTGTTTGATCTGCTATTTATTTGTTTATTTTCTTCATACAGATAAAAAATTTCTGTAGATATATTATGTGTCACCATATTTATACTTATGCTGCTCATTAAATTTTTTGACTGCTCACTTGAGATATATAGAATTTTTGTCAAATATTTTCCATGCTACTTAATGATCTTTCTAACTGTCACAAGCTTATATTAAAAATTTATCTATGTGATCTATCTGCCACATTCCTTATGGTTCCTACTCTAGGAATGATAGAAACCACACATCAGTCCATTTGACCTAACTAATTCATAGCAATCGTCGGTAAAATTCAGTAACTAATTTTTAACAATAATTCTTTTCTTAACAATTATTATTTTCTTTCACAAAAAAGACTAAAATAAATATTTCAGGGTCTCCCAATGGGTTGAGCATGTCAATTTTATGACAGTGTTGCCAAGTCATCCCTAGCTTCATGAATTCTCATAACATGAAGTCAGGCCTAAGTTTCAAAATGTCGTATCACTTGCTGTGCTTCATGGTGAGAGACCCCTCCAATATTACATACAGCTTATACATCATGAACACCTCCATTCTTTTAACAAAAATTGTATTACAACATCTTTAAGATGATTGTCACCTGAGGGCATGAAGTATTGCCATCTGTCTACAAAACACGCAATTTGTTTGAAAATGTATTTTATTGTTACAATAGTTACCATGCCAAGAACTAACTTTGAAACTAGGAGCAATGTGCATGTACCAACTCAGCATTCTTGAGCTGGAGATTAAATTTCGTGACTAATCTTTCCCTGCAATATTTTATCAATAAGCAAGAAATCACAATGTAATTAGAGACAAAAATTTTTGTTCTGGATGCTCTATATGTCTTAATTGGAAAAACATCCTGTGATTTTAACATTAATAAAACTTAAACCCCCACTGGGGATAATTCACACTCACTGATAACAGATGCTGGGAAAGAAACCAATTTATCATCTGAGCAATTGCTTGCAATGGCTCATGAATGAAGGATTTTCTGAAGTTTAATAATGATATAATTTTCTTGGGTAAAAATTTAACTTAATAATTTTCCTGTGCAATTTCAGTAAGGATATGTTATCCAAAACATTGTGCAAAATCATCTCATTTACTTGGATAGTTTCCCGAGAGTATTATATCAGTGATGCAATATGATTTAGCAACTTCCTAGACAGTATCTCTAGTAATAGAGAAACACATAATGTAAAAACGGAGACAAGCTATAAACAGGTGTAAAACTTGAGAATAAACCAGAAACATTATCTTACCTCAACTGTGAAGACGTTGGCGGTAGTGGAGAAACTCTCCTTTTGCATTTGTGGAGCTGAAGTGAATTTGAATTTTTAAATATCTGATGGCAGCATCTAGAAATATAATATGGATGGGAAACAGTTGGCAGATGAAGGTACACATGTGTCATTAGAAGGTAGTGTGATGGAAAGACTTGAATGCACAATGCACATGAAAGTTGAAACAATTGGCCTTTTGCAATAATTCTGTTGTTGAAGTTGCATTTATGTTGCTGAAGTTTATGGGAATCTTTAAATACTTCACGACAGTATGTACAAATATAAAATGGATGGCAAACAGTTGACATGTGCTGGAAGACATGTCTGATTAGAAGGTACTGTGATGAAAAAACATTATTACACAATGTGCAGGAAAATTGAAACAGTACGTCATTTGAGGGAATTCTGTAATTTTTATGAAAATCTAACACCAACTTGTCAGAAAAAATATGACTACAATGTTTGCAGGTGTGGCATGGTAAAATTAATTGTGCACAGTGGCTGAAGACATGAGTTGTCAACAAGTTACCTGAGGGAAAAATCTGTAGGCATGTGACACACGTTAGCGGCAAAGGGCGTACAGGAGAGGCGATGCTACTATTGTCACGTTGACAAACACTGACAATACTCATTGTTGAACTGAAGAAGGTGATAGGATTTGCAAATGACTCTTTGCTTCTATGATGTTGCTGTAAACCTCTTACAGTCAGAGCATAGACACAAATTTCCAGTTTTGCCCTAAAAAGGAATAAGACCTTAAATTATTTTACTTTCAGAGAGAATTTGAATTCTATATGACCATAAAATGTATAAAAAAATACCACATTAAAAATGATTAAAAAAATATTATCATTAAGATCTACAAAGAAATCAATGCGATGAATTTCTCCTCTAATATCATAGTAAATCATAACAACAAGCGCAATTAGAACTGTTAAATAATGCCTAATATCAAACAATTAAATCATGGTATTGCGTTTAATAGAGGTGAAGTACTTTTTGGTTAGGGCTTTACGCCTTGTTAACATCAAGGTGATTAGAGGTGGGAGAGGATGGAATTTGGCTATTATTTTTTGAAGAAACCATTTTGCCCTGGAGTGATTTAGAGAAACTATATAAAGCTAAAATCTGGATTTAAGCCTATGACCTTCTGAATACCAGACCCAAGCGTTGACGCTCACCTAGCTGGCGTGACAGTTGGAATAGCAGAACTTCACTGGAAAATTTTGCAAAAGTAATAAAATTCGGCATATATCAGGTATTAAAAAACGCAAAGTTATATAAAAATCTGATGTATACTACTGTATGAATCAATGAAATGTGTGACACATTTAGTATCATACTTTAAGGTCAAACTTTAACAAAGCCTGTAATTCCCGTTAACTATTAATCACTTCCCTTACTAATTTTTACTATCCATGACTCACGTAGCAACAAAGGAAACTGTCCAACACCCTTATACCTGAAATTGAGTGGTCATGATGTGGTGGTCACAGGTTTTTTTAGGGAATTACGGGAATACATTAATGATTTCTCACAATGTTACCAGTAGCTAGGTCAGTTGCAACAACAAAGATAAACAGTTGCAAGCAAAGGAATGTGGCGACAGAAGGCAATGACCAGCGGAGTGGGTCAACCGACTAAGTAGTAATGAGCAGAGCACTCACTACCTCATTTGCCTAGGACGTGACTGGATAGGAAGTCTCCCCACTAGGTACACGGAAGTGGGGGGAGGGGGAACATGATCGAAAATTGAGTACACAAGCAGGTGGGAATGATCCACATTGGCAAAGTCAGAATGTGGATGGTTGGAACTACAAAAATTCCAGGGAATGCAAGGCTCTGACATTAATCGCAAGGTTAACTGATCAGGGTCTTAGGGAAACTAATGAATAATTGAGGGATAATTATGTGTCAATATAAATAAATTTAGTTATTGTATATACCCTAATGTAATATTATTCATTTGTTCTGCCACTCACGTGATATTGAATCGACATATTAAAGTTCGCCAACGGAGTGGCAAGGCAAAGAAAAGAAATGCCAGTCCACCACTGACCATTTCCTCTCTTTTATGCACTATTCCTAATTTTTGTATCACTAGCCTTCCAAGAAACAAATTATTGAAGTAGCTTGAGGAATAGATTGTCATTTGTAAAATTAACTTCATGTACGTGCTTTGAACCATATTACTATACTCCACTGATGGATTAGGAAGTAATACACATGATGGGAACTAAATGTATCATAATGACACTCACAGATAAGGTAAGATCCAAAGTTTGCTACTATGGCGTTTCAAAGGCACAAGTAACTATAGTCCCAAGTATGCAATATGTTTAGATAAAAAAAAACATCTTTAGCAAAAAGAATTAGCAGACAATTAAAATTGTAGAAATAAACACATAAAATAACAATGAACAACTAAAGAACAAAATATAACATCTGTCTCAAAACTAATGCTTCGCTTTATTGACGTGACTATACGTTCCAGAGCAGTCAGACCAAGTCTGGATAGGTTGGGTGAAGATTAAGTTTTCCAATGGTTTCGCGCTCGGTTGCCTACACGCTCTTGGGAGGTAATAAGATGTAAGTTTGTGACATCCTGTGTAGCAGTCGCGTCCTACAATAGAGAAAACATTGGATCAAAGATATGCGAATAAATTTTATGTGAAGCTGAACAAGACACCGCTTGAAGTGTTTGAGGTGCTTCAGCAAGCCTTCGGTGACGATTGCCTGTTCAGATCGCAGTCAAACAGGAGGCACAAGACGTTCAAAGGAGGTCGGGAGGAGGTTGCAGATGAGGCCGTCATGGACGCCCATCAACGTCCGAAATGAGGGTAGTGTAACTCGTGTGCGCAGTTGCTGTATTCTAACCTCCAAAAGAAAGTTCGGTTGGTATGAGATTTATTGAACATACTGAAAATGACTGTTCACCAAACATGTACCAAAACGATTGACCTACGCCAAATAATCGAGTGAAAGTGTGTGAAGAACTCAAGTACCTGTGTGCAGATCATCAAATTTCTTGGACAGTGTTATTACCAGGGATAAGACATGTATCTTCGAGTATGATCTGGAAAAAAGAGTCAGAGTGCGAAGTGGCACACCCAAGTAGGCTTGCATGAGCGAATCACGCACAGTGAGATCATACCTCCCAGATAAATTGTAAACGCCCAGTTCGATGAACAAGTGCTCCAGAGTCTGAACAACAGGGTCACCCGCATCCGAAAGGACATCTGCGCTTTGTGGAAGCTGCACGACAACTCGCTGGAACACACTACCATCGTTGTCGCAGACTACCCGACCAGCATCATTGTAGCAACACTGCGACAGCCGCCCTATAGTCCCGACCTTGCTCCAACGCACTTCTTTTTGTGCCCCTAGTTGAAAAGTGTTATGAAAGCAATGCATTTCAGGACAACATCAAAGCAAGTACAACAGGGCTCTGAAGGATTTCTGTGCCGAGGACTTCCTGGGAGCGACACATTACCTTTGGGACACACCTTATAGATAAGAAAAATAGCATTTCTTTCATATCAATTATTTCTCCAGCTGTAATTATTAATCCCTTCACCAAACAATCCACCCCCTTCCCAGTAACCTTACAAAGAGGCACTGTCTGAATAACACCACAGCTGAGGGTGTACTAGCTTAAAGAGTCAGATACCAACTCCCTTCAAGCTTCTGTTTAAGTATATTTCATACTTTTCGTCACACCTAATGGCCTAAAAAACCCATTAATTTCCATACATGAAGGCAAGATTGCTGTGATTACCTCGTATTGAAATATTTCCATATAAAAGCCTTATTCAAGTACAAAACATGAGAACATGGTGAGGGTATGTGGAGTGCATACACAGTATCTCTCAACGGACTAATTGGTAACTTCAAGTGTGATGTGGAAACTCGAATGCACAACAACCAGCTGGTCAGGACTCAGCCACAGAACATTCAGTCTTCATGGACAACTGGCTGGTTGTGAAGCCAGTTTCTGAACTTGGGCAATGCAGAATGGTGCGGGTAGTTCCACTGGTGTTGGAGCTGCCACAGGATCTAATGGCCGAGTTAAAAGTTTTACGATAGGATGTAATGCAGGAGCTGGAGGAACAGGATTGATCAGTGGATCTAACCACGTGCTATAAGTGTCATCAGTATGCTACAATTTGCTGGTGACATATTGGCAGGAAGGACTGAGGATATTGAGAGGATACTGAGAGGATACTGAATGGCATGAAGAAAATACTGAAGGAAGACTAAAGTGATGAAATGTAGCAGAAAAGATACCAATACTAGCAGACTAAATATAAAAATAGGATCAGATGCAATAGGAGAAGTAAAGGAATTCTCTTACTTGGAACACAAAATTACAACTGATGGCCAAAGCAAGAATGATGTAAAAGCAGAATAGCACTAGCAAAAAGAACCTTCATGAAACCAAGAAATTTTTTATTTTCATATATTTATCTAGGAATTAGAAGAAGCTTTTTAAAACTCAATGTGTGGAGCACAGCACTTTATGGTAGCGAAACATTGACTTTACGAATACTAGAAAGAAAGAAAATTGAAGAATGAAATGTGGTGCTACAGAAGAATGCTGAAAATTATGTGGACAGACATTTTTTTTTTTTTTACGGCTTTATGCCTCATCAATGGCTAAGGTCATTAGAGGTGGGATGGGACTGGGGACAAGGAACAGGAAGGGATTCGGCGATGACCTTTTTAGGGAAGCATCCCGGCATCTGCCTGGAGTGATTTAGGGAAACAATGGAAAACCCAAATCAGAATGCCCGGACAGGAATTCTAACCCACGTCCTCCCAAATGCGAGGCCAGAACGCTAACCGTTCACCCACCATACTTGGTGGGACAGAAAAAATAAGAAATGAACTAATTTTTGAAATGATGGGTGAGGAAAAAAGTTTATGGAAGAAGCTTACAGGAAGAAGAGACAGGCTGGTAGGCCATATTTTGAGACATGCTGGATTAGTTAATTTGCTGGTGGAGGGAAAAGTCGAAGGTAAGAACCGTAGAGGAAGACAGAGTTTAGAATATTTGAAGCAGATAATTGGGGACATGACATGCATGTCGTATAAAGGACACTGTTTACAGAACAACTGGATAACTGGCCGCATAAAATTAAACATTTACCTTCATAAACTGTCCAAATTAAAAAAAAAAATCTTCCAATTCACAAAAGTAAGAATATTTAGTTAATCAAAAATAATTCTGTAGCAATTTCGGAAATTAAATAATTCTGTCCTATAGGGCACATTTATTTTTATACCTTGCTGTCTTGTTTACTGGGGCATTTGTTACTAATATGGAAGGAAGTCGCATAGTATTTTTAGTAAGCAGTATGACTGATGTACTTTCCATATCACCAAAGAACATTAAACTTGTGTTCCTTCGAGATTAAAAAAATAGGAAAAAAACCATTGTTAACACTAAAACAGTGATTACCTCTCAGCCAATTTTATCACACTAACCCACAATTATTTGAACTAAAATTTTGTTTATTTGTTACAATCATGTAAACTGATGTTTGCAGTTTATATAAAATACTTAACTCACTCATTACAGAAATTTCTTTAACAATGAGTTTTAGTCAAATATGTATATAATAGGTTATCAGTTGTTTCACAGCTCATCTACATATACATATATACTCTGCAATTCACAAAATTGTGGGTGGCAGAGGGTACTCAGCACCAAAGCTAATCTCTTTGTTGTGCATTCCAATTCCTAATGGTACGAGGGAAAAAAGAATTAATATAATAATCATTGCGGCACCTTATTTCTCTAATCTTATCTATCCTGTCATTCCGGCTCAAATAGGTTGGTGGACGAAGTATTTCACTACACTCGTGAGTGAAAGTGGGAGTACGCATGTTTACCAATAAGTTTAAACGAAACGTGCGTCGTCTATCTACCAGAGACTCCCAGCCTAGTATACTAATCAGTTCTGTGACGCTTTCATAAGGACTGTAGCAAGCGGTCACGAATCGAGCGGCTCTTCTCTGTACTTTCTCTATACTTTCGATCAACCCCTTACGAAACGGATCCCAAACGGCACAACAATTGTCCAAATGTGGATGCACAAGAGATTTGTACGCTATCTCCTTTGTTTGTTCATTACAAGTTTTCAATATTCGACCTATGAATCGCAGCCTAGAATTAGCTCTACCTACCAACGAATTAATGTGTAAGTCCCATTTCATGTTCCTTTGTACTGTTACTCCCAAATATTTCATAGAATCGACCATATCAATAACTGATTTGTTTAACTCGTATTTCTGAAGAATTGGATTCTTTTTGTTAGTTATACTCATTGTCTTGCACTTTTTACAATTTAGCGTAAGTTGCCACTAAGCGCACCAAGCCAAAATAACATCCAGATCGCGCTGAATTTCTAAGCAATCGGCCAAATTCCTTACTTCCCTATAAATAACCGCATCATCAGCAAACAATCTAAAAAGGAATTTCACTTTGTCTCCGAGATCGTTTATAAAAATTAAAAAAAGATGTGGTCCTATTACACTTCCTTGAGGTACCCCCGATGTAACATCTAGGCTAGAAGAACTTTCTCTTTCAAC
Organism: Vandiemenella viatica; assembly: GCA_031002005.1. NCBI lineage: Eukaryota > Metazoa > Arthropoda > Insecta > Orthoptera > Morabidae > Vandiemenella > Vandiemenella viatica. Next base: position 1,758,664 of record JARYHS010008074.1, read on the forward strand.
GACGACATACTGCGACCGACCAGTTAGAAAATCCTTTATCCATTCACAAAGCCGATCCGATATACCGTACGCTCCTAGCTTTGCTAAAAGGCGGTTGTGTGGCACAGAGTCAAAGTCTTTCTGAAAATCTAAAAAAATGGCATCTACTTGTGAACCTGCATCAATAACTTTCATTATGTCATGTGTAAATAGGGCCAGCTGTGTTTCACATGATCTTTTCTTCCGAAATCCGTGTTGATTTGTTGTAAGCAAATTATTATCGTCTGTGACTGCTAATGATTAGTTACAATACCTACAAGTTGAAAAGACACAAGTTCACACACAACTAAATAGGAGCGGCCTATGTTTTGTGAATATTGCACACTAGAGGTTAACTGTATTGCATGACAGAGCCAAACTAATGCCTTAAACAATGTCCACATAAGTTATTTATCACAGGAAAAAACTCTACTACTATAACAACGGAAAATCAATAGTTTTTCAAAATAAGAATGTGAACATGATGAAATCACTGAAAGCAGACAACACTTGAACATACAATACAATCATTTTCCGGGTGTACTGGAGATCGCGATTCCGGTACAATAACATTGTGTCCGCGCGGAGTGCTGACGTCACAGCTAGCTATACGTCACGTAAGTATTCAGGACGGCCAACTAAATATACAGGCCTGGGTGCTGGAAGCCATTTTGTTTGTGACGTCAGCAAAGTAGATCTATGGTCTGCCATGCTGGTGTGTTGTGAGCCTGAAAGTTCGTTTGCAAACGTGTTTCTGAGAGTATTTGACTTCTCGTTGACCAGTGGATTACCAGTTATTTTCATCTTCAGCTACTAAAGTGAAGTTCCTGTAGTTGCAGTTCTATTTACAGTAAGTATTTCTTAAATATTAATATAATAACCTATTACGATTTCTTAACGAATTTTCATTTGAACTATCATGTGTTGTTTGGGAAGTTATGTTGAAAGTTATTTGATAAAGTAACTAAATATATACAAATACTTTTGGAAATGTGTGTATATTTACATTGTAATAGCTATATTGAATGTCTTTTTTTTCAGGTACTAAAAATGCCAAGGTGTAGTATGGTATGCTGTAGAATTAATTATGTCTCAAAACGAAAAACTCAGCACATTTTCTTTAGACAGCGATGAAGAACTAAAGAAAAAGTGGTTTAGAAAAATTCCTACAGACTTCTGAAAGTTAAAGAAGCGTGTAATATGCATGAAACATTTTAGTGAAGACTGCATACTCAAAACAGAACAGTTTGCAGTAAATGGAGAAATAAAAACATTTGTAAGGAGTTATCCAAAGCTGAAACCATATGCAGTGCCATCAATTTTTCCAAATTTTCCAGGATACTTGACATTAGCTGGATTCATATGCAGAAGATGATGTGATGTAGAAAGTGACAATTTTCAAAAAGCTGTGGCAAGAAGCTTAGAAGACTACAGGAAATATGAAGAGCACAGTGTCATTAACAATTTGGGAGACACATGTTTCAGGTGCTAAACAAGAAACAGTGGTTCTGTAGTCAGTGTGAACAAAAGGTAGTGTTGTATTTTATTGATGTTAGTAACGAAATAACAAACATTCTTGCTTCTGTAACTGTTAAGACAAATTTAAGTGTGTTTGTTTCTGTACAAAGCTACAAAATTCTCCACCATAAAGTGCCCAATGAATACATAGCAGTAAAGTCCAAACATGTGTTTGACAGTATGATTAAATATGTTGAGTCATTAGTGTCTAAAGAAGACCCCTTAAACAAGTAGTTGTTAAAAATATAGTGAATTTGCTGCAGGATAATTTTACAGGTGAAAGATATTCACAACTTCAAATGATAATTGAACAAATTCAGTTTCTATCTAAAAATGAAAGCAGGTCATATGTACAGTGGGAATACATTATTACTGGCAGCTACTCTGTATGTTTATTCACCATCAGCATGTGCTACTTTGCATAAGATTGGTTTTCTATATTTGCCACTCTATGCAATATCAGAAAGCTGGTAGGTAAGTTTAATTGAAATAATTTAAATGTAGATGGTAGTGTAGGGTATTTGAAGATTAAGAAGAAATTTTTGAAAGATCATGAACTTATAGTAAATGTGCTCTTGGATGAAATTTACATTGAACCTTGTTTGATCTTTAAGGGTGGTAGTCAGACTAACAGTAATGTTGCTAAAACAACTCAGGTTTTCATGATATCCAGTGTCTTCAAAATTCAATGATAGTGTTACTATCATACCTGTTAACAACAGTTAAAATAATGTTATTACATGTACTTAATGAAGTAGAAAAGTTGAAATATCCCTCCCAAATAACTTCATTATAGAATATGATTATGAAAAGCTGACAGTACCCAATGGAACTGCTGTTCTAATGACAAAGTGCTTGGTTCATGTTGAAATGTATATTAGATATGTCTTCAAGTAATTTCATTGGTGATATGCATCAAATTTCTGTTTTGCACAAAATCTGCAGCCTAACGCGATGTAAGAATTTTTAAATTTGCAAATTCATTGTATAAATGGAGGAGTAATAAGTTTTAAAACAAGTACATGAAATAAGCTTTACTTTTCTAGTGACTGAATTTGTGGCTTGTTAGACATGCAACCTGGGCCACAATGACAACTGAAACATTATTAGTAATTTAAGCAGCTTTAATATGTGCCATTTAAGTCATGTCATGTATTGCAGTACAATGATAATGCTGCAAAAAAGTAGAATATACTGTTTTACAAACTGATGGTTGTGTAATTTCTTCAGTAAATAAATATGTAAATACCATATTCAATGTTTTTTGTTTATTAACTCCCATTTTTCCTTAATGAAATTTTTTAACTATGAAGAACCTTATAAACAATAAAATAATATAAAGATGATGTTACCTTTAAGTTTGTAAGCGTATGAGTAGTGCAGATTTTGAAGCATGTTAATTTAATATTTTGACATGTGTGTGTGTGTGTGTGTGTGTGAAAATTGGAGTGGTGAGACTAAATCTGAAGTACAATGTTTGACAAAAACTGATATAGTGAAGCACAAAGCAATTATTTACGAATATTTGAGTATTATGAAATTTACTGATGAGACTGAATTTGAAGTAGTTGACATAAAACATCATGTAGTAAGTATAAAGTAATTATTTGTCAATATCTTTGTGCACGTGTGTGTGAATTTAATTTCGCGCAGCGGAAACTGTAAGTACGCGAGCATGTGCGTGGCTCGGCTCTCGGCCGTGGTTCGGCTATAGCACTACTCTGCTGACGTCACCAAAGTGCACCCAGGCCTGTATCTTTAGTTGGCCGTGAGTATTCAGCGCGCAGGTTTGAACGGCTTTTCCTGTTGTTATTGTGGGTGTACTGGAGATCGCGATTCCGGTACAATAACATTGTGTCCGCGCGGAGTGCTGACGTCACAGCTAGCTATACGTCACGTAAGTATTCAGCGCGCAGGTTTGAACGGCTTTTCCTCTTGTTGTTGTGGGTGTACTGGAGATCGCGATTCCGGTACAATAACATTGTGTCCGCGCGGACGAATTCGAGTTGAAATTCTTGATACATCGGATATCGATATGTATTTGGTTTGGGTATTTATAGGGGTTCGGTGTTTCCTATGTGTGTACAATGGATCCGAAGCCGGGTACGAGTAGACAGTGTCGCAGCAGCAGCGAATCTTCCTCGTGGTCGGACGATTTGGTTCGGCCACGAAGTAAGCGGGGTGAAGCTGTAGCTAGTGATACTTGTTCTTCAGATGAGTTGCAGCATCCTGCTCCTAGTAGGAAGGAGCGTAGTGCCAAAAGCACCTCGACTGCTGATTCCTCAGATGCTGTTCCTGTCAGGATTAATTTTGCATTTTTCGACAGGATGGAGGCTGATTTGGAGAAAGTTTTTAGCTTTTGTAGAGAACTTGGCCTCATGGGAAAAATATATTTTTGTCCGACATGTGGCGACGAGATGAAGCTCGTGACAGTTTCCAAGTCGCGCACACGGGATGGAGTGTCCTGGCGTTGTCGGAAAGATAACGTCTGGTGCTCCATCCGGAAAGGCACTTGGTTTGAGAGGGGGAAGTTGTCTGTCTTATCTACGTTAAAACTTTCCTATTGTTTTTGTTGGCGTTATCGTGTTTGTAATGCTGCGCATGAGGTCGAGTGTGACGAAAAGACGGTAATTCATTTTGTCGGGAGGTATGTTCTATTTCTTTGGTTGGGGATCGCATTAAATTGGGGGGTCCTAATAAAATTGTTGAGGTCGATGAAAGTTGTTTTGGGAAGGTTAAATTTCATAGGGGTAGGGAGGCTGTAGGATTGTGGGTTTTTGGGGTGGTTGAACAGGGGCGGGGAGGTAAAATTATATTGAGGGTTATTGCACGTAAGAATCGGGAAACTTTATTTAAAATAATTTCTGATCATGTAAGGGAGGGGTCTATTATTTATTCTGATAAGTGGGCTGCATATGGGGGGTTATCAGATTTGGGTTTTCAACATTTTACAGTTAACCATCAGGTTCAATTTAAAGATTAATCCACGGGGGCATGTACGAACACTATTGAGGGATATTGGGCGGGTATTAAGAGTCAGGTCGGGTTGGGTAAAAGGCGGGCCGAAATTTTACAACGTCACCTCGACGAGTATGTGTGGAGAAAGAGTGTGTCTGGGAGTAGATGTTTGTTTAGAACGTTTATTCGTGATGTTGTGTCTCTTTACCCTCCTCCTTCTAAAGATGTGTAGCGTTTTAATTGTTTATTATTTTATGATTTCTTTTTATTGTGTGTGTATTGAACGGAATTTTGTTTTTGGAATGAGTGTGTTTGTTTTATTTCGAGATGTTTGAATGGTATTATGTTTGTCTTCTTTCTCCTCTCTTTCCTTTGCTAGTTCTGTGGGCTCGGCTTTGGAGGTAAGTGTTTTTGTATTTGTCATTTTTTGTTTAGGAACTTGTTAATGGAGTGTTGTACTTATATCAATGTTCGTGTTTTTTTTCAGCATTTGGTTTCAGGTGTCTATCTTTAATACTGTTGGTATTGGATGTCGGGGCGGATATATATTTTTGTCATGAGAAGCAAATGTGCCTTTGAGGATTGCTGCATGATGGCCACTTTTTTATCTGCAGATTTGATGAAATGATGGACACATTAGGTCTCCATGGGCTTGTGGAGATTAGGTAATGATTTGACGGTGTAGCAGGCGAAGTGATTGTTTTCTATTTATTTTTGTGTAGATGTAGTCGGCTCTGGTGAGGGATTAGTTAGTGGGTGTTTTGTATGTATTTATTTGTCGTGGTTTTGTCAATTTTGTGTGTGGCTAGTTTTTAGTTTGTTTTGTCTTAGTTGTATTTTATGTGTATGGTGTTAGAAGTGGAAAAGTATTGGATGTAGGGAACTTACAGGTAGGTTTGATTTTTAGTTTTGGAGGGATTGTTGTTTGTTATTAGTTATGTGGGGAATTTTGATAATTTGTAAATTTGTGTGGCTGTGTGGGGTTGAGGAGAATTTTTGTGTTACGACTGTGGCTTTGGGTATTTGGTTTGGTGATTGTTGTTTTTTCTTATGTTGTTTGAAGCATGTAGTTATTTGTGGAATTTGTTTTTGGTAATAGTGAAGCTTAGTATTTTGTTGTATATTTTGTAGTGGCATTTTTAATTGGTGTAGATGTTAGAGTTTTTATGGGGTTGCTATATTGAATGCGGTAGTTTTTGTGGGATGTAGTTTTGGATGGAAGATGGAGGGAGGGAATATTGCATGGATTGCTTATTTAACATATTGATTGTGATTTCTTTGTTATTTAGGTTACTGAGTTAGGCATAAGTGTGAAGTTGTTGTTGGTTATTGTATATGGTGTCGAGAATTCTTTTTCCCGAAACGGAGGTTAGATTTCCGGTTTAGATGTTGTGTAGTTTAGTAGTTTTTTTCAGCTTTGGAATTGTATTTTGTTGTTTGTGGTCATTAGGTGGAATATTTTATTTATCTTGTTTTGGTTGTTGTATTGGTTTTGTAGGTTCAAAAAAAGCAGAAAAATGGACATTTTTGCCCTTTAAGGGTCACATTACGTAAAAATTCCTTTCTGAAAATATAATGTTACCACGGCGGAGGCCTTAATCTTTAATACGATACGTCATTTATCTATATTGGTTAGACATCAAGGGAGATAAATGGGTTGTGACAAAAAAAAACGCATTTCCAAAATATTGATACTTTTGCCGTTTAAGGGTCGAATTCCGAAAAATTTCTGTCTTAGTATATGACGTCAGTAAAGCGGAGATCTTAATCCTTAAAATTATACTTAATTAAACGATTTCAGGTAAATATCCAGGGAGATAAATGACTTGTAACACAGAAAACAGCAGTTTAGAAATATTGACATTTTTGTCTTTTTAGGGTCGAATTCCGAAAACTTCCTTTCTTAGAATATGATGTGACCAAAGTGGAGACTATAGGCTTTTAAATGACACCTCATTCATTGATTTCGGTTATGTATTAAGGAGATACCGGCTTGTGACAAAAAAATAACTTATAGGAACAATATATATGATTGATGAGATGTGGCGGTTTTTTTTTGGGGGGGGGGGGGAATTTCTTGTTGATCACGTTTCTTATTTTTGGGGGGGGGGAATGACGATTCTTGTTGATAGTTTTTATTTGCATATTAATGTTGTATTATTGTAGATTTTATTGGTTTAATTAATAGGTATGTGATCTAATTTAAATATTGGATTATTGTTTTTTAGTTTGGGGAAGCTTCGAGAATGGAGTAATACGAATTGGGTCTTCTTGTGGTGGTTTAGGTTAGCTTTTTGTAGGTTAGATTTTGTCGAATGGTGTATGTTAGGGGGGGGGGGGTTAGGTTTGGTATTTATAATTTGATAGGGTTAGTTTTTTATGTCGAAATTGGTTTAATTTTTGTGGGGTTTGGTGTATTTTCCCGGTGAAGATGTTTAATTTCGTGTGATGGGTGTTTTTGTGAACAGGGTTATGATTGTTGAGTCTGTTGTTTTTGGAAGCTATAAAATGATTGAAAGGTGATTTGTGTGAAGCTGTAATTGGTTTTGTAATTGTAATTGGTTTATCATTGTGGGATTCTGTGGAGTAAGCTGTTTGGAGCGATGTATATTATTATGTAATTTGGGTAAGTTTTCGTTTTTTTATTTTTTGTTCTAGTATTGTGGGTAGGATTATTATTTTTTTTTTTGTGCGATGTGATTTGACGTTTGATTAGTGTATGAATCGATTGTGATCGATTGTCGATGTTGTGGATAATTCGCGTTGCGGAGGTGTTGTTTTCTTTGTGATTGAGTGTCGTTGATCACATTGGTAGTTGGTTTGTTATGCTGAGTGAGTGATGTTTTGTGTACTGTGAATAGTCCTGGTTGATGTTGAAGTTTTTGTTACTAGCTTACCATTATGTAGTTGAAGAACCGTTGTTAGTCTATATAAGATGCGTGTTGTGCAAGTTTTTGTTTGGGGTTGGGTGGTTATGAACCGTGGTTTGGTTTGTCGGGGTTGGTTTTGTAGGAGTTTGTAGTCTGGGATGATTGGGTATTAGATGCCGGTTATGTTTCATTTGAATTGTGGTGGTTAATTGGAATTTGTTGGCTGGTTGTTGTAGTTGCGAGTTTTGTCTACCTTTTTTTGTTTTAAGGTACGTAGTTATTTTTTACGGTAAGTTTTGTATTGTTGTATAAAGTTAATTCGGGATTACTGGAGATCGCGATTCCGCCAGGAGTTGTCATCATAATACTGCAGTGGTGAAACGGAAGACTCCACTATAAATTCTTCCCTAAGTACATTTAACGGTTTCATACTGGTCCAGGCTGTATTACAACCTAATTTGTGCTTGAAATTAATGGTTCAGGCTGTATTACAACGGAATTACTGCTTGATAATAATAGGTCTTGCGACTGACTACATCAGTATTCCAACGATATTACTATATGTTGTTGTAGCGGAATCGCGATCTCCAGTAGACCCGTTAATTCGTTCTTTGTTTAGTTAACTTGTTTTTGTTTGTTGTTTTATTGGTGGGGATGTTTTCGCAAGTTTTGTTTTGCAAGACAATGTAATAAGTGGTTTGTTTTGGTGTTTGCGTGCATTTTAATTTTGATTTCAAGAGGTTGGGAAGTTTCGGTATATTATGTCGTTGATTGCTCTTTTATTTCCGTTCGTTGGTTTTACGGCTTGTGATTTTGTTTAATGTTGTGACTGTTGGTTGGTTGTGATGTCATTGGTTTATAATGGTTCGGTGTTTTGGGGGAAGGTGGTGTCGGTATGTATATGAAGGTTGATTGGATTATTCGGAAATGTTATGATGGTTTGAGTTTTAATTTTTTTTTTAATAATGTTTTATTTCGAGAAAGTGGTATCGTGTTTTACAGTTGGGCGGATGGGGGTTTATTGGAGATGACGATACCATTTTTGGTTTTTGCGTTTTATATGTGCTAATGTGTTGAAGGGTTTTTTCCCGCTCATATAACTCCATAGTTTCCGTGAGATCCCGTTACTTATATTTGTTGCTGCGTTGGATGGTGTTTTTCATAGGCGCTATGTTGTAAAGTCATTGTTTTGCGCGGCGAAAAGTAGTTCTACTGGTTTCGCGTTGGGTGTTTTGGGGGATGGTGGTATCGTTGTGTATATTAAGGTTCATCGGATTATTCGGAAATGTTGTCATGGTTTGAGGTTTAAATTTATTTTTGAATCATGTTTGATTTTGAGATTGTGGACGGGTGGGGGTTTATTGGAGATGACGATACCATTATTTTGGATTTTAGGATTTATGAATGTTAATTTAGTGACTGTTTTTGTTCCCCGCCCAGATAACCCCCTAGTTCCCGTGCGGTCCCGTTAGTTACATGTTTACGTCATAGGCGCCATGTTGTGACGTCATTGTTTTGCGCGGCGGAAAGTAGTTCTAGCGGTATCGCGTTCTCCAGTAATCCCCATTTTCCATTGATCCCAATATAAGAGACAAGCTCTGTGGGATGTGGAAAGTTGTCAATTTACAGTTAAAAACATTCACAACAAAATAATACATGCACCAGGAGATATAAAGTCATAGCATACATGGTACATTAATTATGTCAGTTACATTTACACAATATACTAGCAGTTATTTTGTAGATACCTCAGAAATAACTTCTTCGACAGAGTAGGAGGAGTTGTCAATTTAAAAAAATTTCAAATTTTTCCGTAACTTAATATTATCATCTGCTAGACATTTAATTTGTGATGCGAGCTAATTGAAAATATGTATCGCTGAATACCAGACCTGTTTGTGAAGGAATGACAACGAATTGTAATCCTTGTGAAGATCACTTTTACTTCTAGTGCCATAATTGTGTATTTTACTATTTGTTTCAAACAAATTATGATTTGTGACTACAAAGGACATTAATTTGTATATATTCATAGTCACCACCGTTAAAATGCCTAACTTCTTGAACAGCTCTCTACATGAAGTTCTATTGCTAACCTCACACATAATTCTTATTACACGCTTTTGGGCTCTGAACACTTTGTCTCTATGGGTAGAATTGCCCCAGAATATTATTCCATATGACAATTAGGAGTGAAGATAAGCAAAATAAACTAGCTGACTCATATGGAGAAGCAGCTGAAATTCTACGAATTGCAAACGTGAGAAGTAAGAAAAAAAACACATTATATCAGACCTCATACAGTTTACGTATAAAATTTAATCACTTAAGTGGATACACTGCCACCATAGAGGGCATTATGTGATTTTCAAACAGCTGTTCAGCATCGAAAGTTTTACTGTGTGTGCAGTAACAGGAAATACACTATATGTTACCATCCACAAGCGGAATATATGTATATACATACCAATTTTTAAATCGTAGTCTACATTTAGCATCTTCACATCACTCCAATCACTCTCCATTCAGTTAAAATATACATTTTTCCTTTAAATATACAAGAGCATACAATCCAAAAAAAATCAGCTCATAATATGGAGCAACTGCAAAGACATATTACACTGAAGATAAAAACATCGCCTCCGAATTTCAAAAGGTTCTAATAAAACACATATTCCCATAACTTATATTACATTGCTAAATGTCTTCTGCTTTCATTCACTTCTCCACAGTTCCAAAACGCATATATTTTATGATAATTATCTTTTGTTGTGGAGTTACTTCGAAATGAACGGTTATTATTTAATCAAAAAATTTAATGAGCTTACAAAATCTCTGTTTCCTTTCTACACAATTCGTTTTTTTTTTTTTCATATTGTTATATGAAGGGAAGCATAAATAACAGAGCCTCCTACCTGATGTACCACTCAAAGAGGCTAGAACGAAGAGTCTCCGTAGATTCCATGGAGGAAGGAATATATGGAGACGATGCAAGGGACCTTCGCCACATACTGGAGTGAAACCGGGTGGATACAAGTGGGGAGGGGAGGCCGCCATATTGCTTGGCCAGAGAAACAAGGAAATAGGCACAAAAACCTCAAGGGAAACATAAGACAACCGTAGCACCGCAATTTGATGATGGATTATTGACGAGACACATCATAAATGAAGAATAAAATGTTTTGATATCGTGCTTAGTTCTCGAGATATACTGTCTCAAAAGAGGGGAGTTTCTGGTTGAAATTCAGAAGAAACGTGTCCCCAAAGTCAAATTTGGTGATAGATTCTTATGTAACACGACGATACAAATCGAAAATAAAGAATAAAATTTTTCGGTATCTCGCTTAGTTCGCGAGATATACTGTCTCAAAGGTGAGGTTGTTAGGTTATGAGGGGATTCAACGATAACAGTGGCGCCGCAATTTGATGACGAATTCTTATGTAACTCAATGAGGGAAACTGAAAGTAAAGAATAAATTTTTTTGATATCTCGCTTAGTTCTCGAGATATTGTACTTTAAAATTGACGTGATTAGGTTGAAATGCGGCCTCTACCAGAAAAAAACTATCGCCATATCCATATTTGATGATGAATTCGGACGTAACTTAATGAGCAGGTAATTCTTTTTAACTTGAATAACAAACTGTTTATTTCTACAGTCCTTAAATTTTAGTTAATATTCAAATAGGTTATATTTTCTCATTCTATTTCAGTAATTGACAAGGAAGATTTCAAAATCTAGAAATATACTTTTAGACATATTTACAAACAGAAACAAGTCATATCTGAAATTTAAAAAAAAGCATAAGTCAATGTTTAGAGCTTTTTTTAAAAAAATAATACTTCATAAAACCTCATAGTTTCTGAGCTTACTTAGAAGATATTGTACTGGTAGTGGCCTATATAATTTTTGCTAGAAAAATCAGTACATTCAAAAATCAGAAGCTAACAGCTAATAATAAATAAATTGTTTGTTCTCTTCAGGTATACACCGCATTTCAACCTGCCAACATTTCCATTAATATTGCCGCTACAAAACCAAACTATGTAGACACATCTAAACACAAGAAATGCATCGCGAACTACATTTCCGTCAACAAAGTTTATTTCATCACGTTTAGTAGTTCGCACAGCACAAATTATCACGATTAATTTCATCGTGCAATTTCAGTGTAAACTTAAACGTGAGTAATGCATGCAGAATACCATATTCACTGTGTCGCGATGTAAACATGACCCGTTTAAATTAAATTTCCAACATTTGTCTACAATAAGGCTAGCTTTTCAGGTGCAAAATAGTAACATATGCTAATTGTGTACACTACACCAACAAAAATTTGAGAATAATATGATCCTATTGAGGGCAATGAATAAATTTATAGCGAATGGCACTAATGAAGCGGTTGCTTGTCAGATACTTCAAGAACGATAATTACAATGTGACTTACTTATGAAACGCTATTCCAGGTTTTTCCTAACTAGTCTGTTTGTGCAACCATATGCATCACAACTTGGCATTACAGAAAACTTTAGAATATTATAAAATGAAATATTCTCGGCAGCTGACACAGTGCAAACAGCCCAATGTTTTGGTACTCCTACGATATCCGCCGCGCAGGCACAGTTTTTTCACGAGATTTTACGGATTTCGCTTTATCTCGTCTCCATATATTCCTTCCTCCATGGTAGATTCCAGAGCAATCTGTAATACTGGATTCTAGGCTTCTGAACAGCAAGTATGCACTAAAATTTTTCGTAACAAAATGTTCATAGTTCATTATTAACAGCAATGAACCCTTTAGTGTTATCTCACATCTCCTAATTTTTCTCCTTCTTGTAGATTCAGACACTACGATAGCAATATGCATCTCAAAAATTGTTACCAGTGTTTGATTAAATCGACAGTAACCTACGAAACTACTATAAAACTTTATTCATTATATTGCAAAAAAATTATTAATAAAAATCTAATTTCTTTTTTTCTATGCTCTCATTTTTTGATTACTTCTTTATATCATCAAACCCTTTTATTCTTTAATAAATTTTAATTTTTAAACATATGCTATGGTTTTCTAATATATTTACATCCTGATTGTGCTGTTACCATACTGAACGGCAGTTTTGTGTTCCAGTGACTTTTTGCAATGGTAAACAGATAATAACCTAACAAGGGTGTTAATGGTGAACTAAAGAAGTAATCGAAATAGCAAACTTAATAGAGATACATGAATCACAAGTAATAACTGGGCTAGAGAGTTGGTTAAAAGAAGACGTACTAGACAGTGAGGTGGTTCCTGATGGTTACAGAGTGTACCGCAGAGATAGACGAACAACTGGTGGAGGAATCTTCATACTAGTTAGCAAAAACTACCACAGTTCACTGGAGATCATAGATCAAGACCATGAGTTACTTGGGGTAGATTTCTGGGGTTGTAAAAAAAGAAAAAATCAGGGTGTTGGCTGTTTACCACAGTGAAAGAATGACAGATGAAGTTGAGGCTCTTGGGGAGAAATTAAATTTATACTCAGATTTCACAGGTGAGAATAGAATGTTCATTATTGGCGGGGATTTAAATTTACCAGGTGTAAACTGGGAAGGAAATAAAATTAATAACACACGGTAACAAAGTTTGGCAAATACCTTAATAAGGGAAGGAGAATTTACACAAGTAGTAGAGCAAAACATTAGGGGACAAAATGATTTGGAAATATTCCTAATAAAGCCTGATGATAACCTTGAGGGGTGTCAACTAACAGAAGGAATAACTGATCATGCAGTAGTTCTAATGGATACTAGAGGATTCAGTGAAACAGCCGCCAAAATTGAAGGGGGAAATAGGTACAATTATAAAAAGGCACAGATTTCAAATTTGAAGAGACATTTCAGAGAACGATTCAGCAAATGGAAGGAAGGCTCAAGTACAGTAGAGTCAAGGTGGCAAGAGTTCAAGGGGATAATAGGAAAAGGGGAAGAAAAATTAATTCCAAAAGCAGAAAATAAAGAGACGTAGAGAACCTGTGTACTAGAATGGGGAAATGAGAAGCTTAAAGAGGTTGGTATGAAGAGAACATAAAAGTGTTAAGAGACAGCAGGGTAGTAGGGAATATTTAAAACAACTAAACAAGGACTTAATAACTGCACAAAAAGTGGCTAAAGATGGGTTTATGAAGAGAATTGTCAGTGCAGGAGGACCACTGACTGATGCATCTAGAAATTTCTACAGCTATATCAGGAAACTTAGGGGAACGGAGGGTGTAGAGATGCTTATAGATAAGGCTGGGGCAGAGATTTTAAGTAACCGGTTTAGTGAGAGCATTAGGGACAATGAATCAGAAACGGGAAGGTCTAATTTGGAGAACGAGCTTAACAATACGATTAGATACGAAGATACTAAAAAATTTGAAATTCATCCTGAAGAAATCATGAAGGAAATAAGCAAGCTGAAAAAACATAAAGGGGCTGGTGTATATAATGTTACAACAGATATGTTAAAGATAGCCAGTTGTGACATTGCACCTTATCTTGAAATATTATTTAAATTGAGTCTGGATACTTGCTGCTTACCACAGGACTGGAAAAGTGCAATAGTAGTACAAGTACATAAAGGAGGGGTGAGAAATAGACTCGAAAATTACAGGAAAATCAGTTTGAATTCAGTGATAGGTAAATTAATGAAAAGATTGATATGCAACAACATCATAAATATATGTGAGGAACGTAAGTGGTTTTCAAATAAGAAACATGGCTTCAGGCAAGGATATTCATGTGAACCTCAGTTGGTGGGAAATTTGTAAAATATTTCAGATGAAATGGACAAGGGAGGCCAAATTGATAGTGTACCACAAGATCTTTCAAAGGCGTTTGACAGAGTAAGCCATAAACTGGTAGTAAATAAGGTAAAAACTATGGAGTGGATGAGTAGGTGATGTGCTGGGTAGAAGAATTTTTAAAAGGTAGAAAACAGAAAGTTAGGGTAGGAAATGCGGTATCAAAGGAAGTGGAAGTAAAAATGGGAGAGCCCTCAGGGTAGTATATTGGGACCATTGCTATTCATTATTCTAATGAATAATTGTGTTGATTGTTTACTATCTGAAATTAGATTGTTTTCAGATGATATAATGCTGCATAAAAGGATCAAAACGGTAGAGGACTGTAAACAGCTGCAGGGTGATCTGGACAGGATAGCTAGTTGGGTTGGTAAACATGGGACGAAAATAAAAGCAAAGAAGAGTCAGCTAATTAGATACACAAATAAAAACAAAAGGTTAATTATGAATATAAGGTGGGGAAAGAATTGTTTGCTGAAGACTTGAAATGTAAATTCCTTGGCATTACATTTAATAACGAGCCTAACTGGGCAGGACACATTTGACAGGTGGTAGGAAAAGGTTTCGAAATTCTGTACTTGTTGGAGAGAGTGATGAGGGGATGCACGAGAGAAGTAAAGGAATTGGGTTACAAAACTTTGGCCAGATCATTGCTCGAATATGGTACACAATACTGCTGAAACCCAATTTCCAAATCGTATCTATCACTTAGTATGGTCCAGTGTGTGTTTCAACCTAAACGCAAATAGTTATTGATGAAATCTTGTTTTTATAAATAATTTATTTCGTACAAATGATTTTAATAGCAATTTCAGCCATGCGAAGAAATATAGAACAATGGAACTAAATACAAATCAATGGAATTGTGACTAATAACATCAACGCTAATGAACGATATCAATTATCAGTTTTGAATGTTGTACATATTTTAATAATAATATTAATTGTGCAAGTAATAATTTTCTTTAACTTTTTCAATCCATAATATCTTTTATTGTTATTACTATTGGTTACATTCTATGACCTAATGTGTATTCTCAAATGGATCGAAGGCCGAACACGTCAAACACGGAAACACATTGACGTCATACTCTCTCCATAGGGAAGTGTTTATATCATGAGGCGGTAAGTGGTTGCAGCGGCATCGCAATCTAGATATTACCAAATTTTTCTTGCAGCAACTAAAATACATAGTTACAAGAACAGTATTTTAAAATTATTTTGTAGCCATCCCAAATGTTTAATGAATTTAAATCTGTATATGGCACAATTTTCTTTAGTCCTTGGTATTTGAAATGGAAGGAAAACAGGGAGTCGTAGTATTTTTAACTAAAGCAACACTGTTTGTGTAGTTTCTAAATTACTAACAGACATTTAACTTCTGCTCCATTAAAATTAAAATAACAAACTAGGTAAAACAGCAAATAAACATTACTGATATTAAAACAAGTGGTTACAGGAACAAATGAAAGTACTGAAAATGTCGTCATAATAATCAACTGTGTTAAATCTTGTATAATAATTAAAATAAATTGTTTCACACTCTGTAATTGAAAGAAAAAAGTTTTTAATGAGTCATTCAGACATTAATTTAACAGAGAACTTTAGCCAAAAATGTACACAATAATCTATCAATTACTTAACAGCTCCTGAAAGTTTAGTTACTGTAAATAATCAATTCCAAAGCAGGATAACTGTAAAGACTCAAGTTCGCCTGCAGCCAAACAGGAGGGAATGACTGTTCTCTACATGTCGCGGGATTACTGGAGATCGCGATTCCGCAGGGAATTGGCGTCACAATACTGCGGTGGTCACACGCAAGACAGCTAAAAATACTTATCGAGATACACTTAACTAGAGATGGGCAAAACAGCTATTTTCCAGTAATACGTTATTCAGTTATTGCTTCTTTTTTCTAACCGCTTTTTTAACCGTTAGAAATAACGTATAGTTATTTTGTTCCGAAGTAATATCTGTGGAGACGCTACCAAAATCTCTGTTTAGAAACGCTCTTCACTTGTTGAAAAAGCCGGAAATGTCAAATAACCGGATGTGACGAAAATAGCGGTCATGCCCACAAATAATAGCGAAATAGCCCAGACGTCACGAAAAGCCGCTTATTAGCGTTATTTAGCGTTTAACGATACGTCACCAATAGCGGCTTTCAAATAAGCGGCTTCCATAGTAACTGTCAAAGACATTATATACGCCTTCGACTTGTGTTTATGTATTTGTTTAATAAGTGGCAGTGATGCCTTGGTAAATTAATATAGAATTTTAACACGCCCAGCTTTAGCGGTTTGTGTATAGTACTGTTTAACGTGATCAAACAGGAGGAAATGAAGTATAAGTGATTTAGGGACATACGATATATAAAAATAATCTGAAGTGGGCAGTTTTGATTATGTGTTAATATATTTTTCTGTTTGAAACTAATGAATTTGTGGTAGGAGTTTTTATGAATATATGCAACAAATACAGCATTACGTGTTGCGTACTCGTAAAGAACAGGAGATTAACTTTGCTGAAAGTAAACAATTTTTTCAGTCTGGCCATTAATTCGCATTAAGTTTTGTGTGGCTAATTGGCTATAGTTATATGTATAGTAGATTTTACATATGTTATGTGTCCCAATAACAGACCAGCTGCAATTTAAATATGTTGTTCAGACGTACATAAAAGTAATTTGAAATGTAAATATGATTTGCTGTTTGAAAGTAATTGACTTGTGGAAATAGCGAAACAAATTCCGTAATGGTACCTATTCCTAAAGAATCTGTAAATGAACCGATCGGAATTCAATGTGGGATGAATTTTTGTGTAAACATTTATTTCGACCTGGATGAAAATGTAATGATGTTTGACGCATATTTTCCACATAGAGTGAATATGCTTTCCATCCACAGTAAAGTTTTACCTGAACTTGAATAACTGATTCCAGAAGGTTTATTTAACCAATCTGTATGCCATTTTATCGCACCCTTTCCTCATCAATCAGTTGCAGTTTCACTTTCAGAATAACATATTTGTTATATATGTGTGTGGGTAGTTTCTCTCTTAATTTGAAGCATGGAAATTAGATTGTGACCTGCGTTTCCAACATAGTGACCTTAAGAATGTTATACTTTCACAACACTGCTACTTGTGCATATTATGGATGGAGCATTAAAATGTGGCACCTGCATCAATATGTTTTAGTTTATGTATCACCTGAGCTAGTTTTCTGTAGCAGTATACACTTTTTTTTTGTAGCCAAACTCTAACTTGAATAATATTTCTCCAATTTCACTTTTTCATGTTATATCACTTCTTTATACATACTTTCACAAACACCCTTTATTATTTCAGCATAGTATATCAAACTTAAGTAGAACCTCTTACATACTATTCGTTAATTAGTTTGTGTAGCCCCTGTTAAAATAAATATAAACTTTCTGCCTTCCTCTACAAGCTCAGAATGAAATTTATCGATTTTGCACCATTTGCCAACAATTTATAAATTGTTTACAAGTAGATAGTACTTCAGTCATTCACTCAGTATACCTTACCTTGCACCTCAAATTTAAATCTAATTAGGTTTTGATTGTGGAAAGTTATCTGTAAGACATCTACTATCCAGAATAAATATTTATCTTTCCAAAAGAAAATTTTAGACCTTGTGTGCTACATAGAGAGAATAGGATAAAAAAGTAACTAATGATCCCAAGATATGCTTTTTGCAATCTTCGTATAGTCTAACATTATGTAATCTTTTAAAAGGAGATGTTCCCAAGGAAAAAATATTTTGCCATATAGTTCTGTTGTAGCCACTTCTCTCAAGTTACAAACACAAGTTAGCTGCATTATTTGTTTGTGGCAAAAAAAAAAAAAAAAAAAAAAAAAAAAAAAAAAAAAAAAAAAAAACAATATGATTTATCAATAATGTCAGCACTTTCAACCAAACATGAAAACTCTTCCTCTTGTCTATTCATACCTAGTCAGAATGTAAACTGATGCATTGAGAATAAAATTAATTGAAAATTTAAGGCTTTTGGCATCTTCTAAAAATTTAATTTGTCAAATATTAAAGCATTACAACCTGAGAAACAATAATTGATATCTTGAATTATTTTAACTTATTTGACCATTGGTGGAAATATTTGCTTGGTCTACAGGAGATAGGAACAGGGTTAATTTTAAACAAGACAAAGGTACATGTTACTCATTTATTTTGATTACTGTACAATTCACATGAAAACACTGAAGTTTCAACTTAATATAAAAACTGCCATGGACATATAAAATTAACATCCCATCATTTGCCTTTTGATTCTGGAAAACCAAAATCAGGATGTTTCGTGTAAGATATTAACATTAACAAAAAACATAGTTAATTTAAGCATAGATTTCATCACACAGTTGCTAGATGTAGACTCTTCACCGTACCCCTGGTAATGGGACCCTTACAGGGTGCTAGAATCCGGGCCAGATGAACCCTGGATTTTTAATGAGGTTGTTACTCCTCACCCTCACCTTTTTTCAACCTGGCTTGGGACAGGCTTTGGCAGGTGATACAGCACCTGTGTTCCATTGTTTACTATGAAGTATATATTTAAAAAAAATTAAAATGTTATTAGGTAAGATACAAAACAGAATTAATTGTGAATATGATCATTCGCTTTAAGAAACACAAGCTGCTGTACCTTGGATGGTTTAAGCCTAGACCTCCTATCACTTAATATGAAACCAGTTTTTGAAAAAGTTCTTTCACAAGGTACTGAAGTTGCAACAACATTGAATCTCTCTTTTACAATCTGTGATATTGTTGGGAAGAGAGAAGCATGATTCAGCCACCATTCCAGAGGATTTTCTGTCCTCGGAATTATCTGCATTTCTAAGTAACGTTGAACTTCTATGATGGCTCCTGACTGACGTGTTCCCTGTAATTGAATCGTTTGAGATATCTCGTCAAATGACTTCCAAATTGACCTGTATTTAGAAGTGGTTGGAGGAGGAGGCCTGCTTTCCACAACATCAACTGAACTACTCTGCCTGCTCTCACCCAATTTCAGTGACACCAGATCAGTCAGATATTTTTTTACTTGTGCTGCTGCTTGTGTGTGGTGTTGAAATGGAACCATTTTAAACCTTGGGTCATGTACAGTTCCTCATTTCCAGGTTTTGAAATCTTGATCTCACGCCTTCTAGCAAGTTAGCTGCAACATTTCTTGCCACATCAGCTAGAGGACTTTTAAGTATGTCTTTACACACTTCGATAAGTCCTTGGGTGATGAGAATAATCTGGGAAAAGAAAATTCCAGATTAATTTACTAAGAATATGATAAATTAAACAAAAGACTAACAAAATTGGGCTTAATACAATCATTTAAAATATATCACTACATTTGGATAAAATATACAACTAACCTCACTTCCTGTGGCATATTTTTCACCACTAAGTTCTCTTGTAACTTCACAGACTGGTCCGAGTATTTGACACATCTGAGAGCACAGTGTCCATTCTCCAGTGGTCAGTGATGGAATGTCTGCATTGGACAGGGCAATAGTGCTCTTTACAGCATCTTGCAACTGAACGAACCGTTCCAACATCAAAAAAGTTGAATCCCACCTGGTAGGCATATCCTGCAGCAATTTTTTTGGTTCACCAGTACAATTATTCCTCTGATAAATTAGTAATTTCTCTGTTGCATTGCCACTTCTTTCGAAGAAAGATACAATTGTCTTAACCTTCTCGTGAATCTCTGAAAATAACTTCAATGCATTTTGTACAACAAGGTTCAAAGAGTGGGCGTAACAGGGAAAATGTTTCCACCTCAAGTTATTTGTAATAGCACTTGTGATGTTTGGTGCATTATCAGTAACAACAAGCAAAACCTTTTGAGTTAAGTGGAACCTATCAACAATTTCCCAAATCATTTTTGAAAGAGTTGCACTCGTGTGAGGGCCTTCAATTAATTCAGAAGCTAATAACACTGAATATAGTTCAAATTTATCACTGATGATATGACCTGTAATGGCAATATAACTTTCATTTGTAACAGAGGTCCACAGGTCAGCAGTGAGACATATACTGTGAACATCGCGCATCCTTTCAGATACTTCCTTCACTTTCTCGGCATAAGCTACTGGCAATAAACAGTTAGAAAATGTCTTTCTGCTTGGTAATTGGTACATGGGATTGAGGAACTTCATTAAAGCACAGAAAGCACTATCTTCAACAATAGAGAAAGGTTGGAAATCGATGAAGAATAATCTCAGCACAAGAGTATCAACTTTTTTCTTATACGCTGCATCCATACTTGCTCGAAAATAAGACCTAATATGAGAGTGTTGAGTCTGTACAGAGAGAGAAGCATCACATGTGCAAGGAGCAGTTACATTTCCTGAAAATAAAATAAAAACAGCCCACATTAATACTGCATTCCATTTCCTTCATTATAAGACTATGAAAACATTCACAGGTGCAAAATGATAATTCTGACCTACCTTGACATCCTGAACTCGCTGTAACAGTACTACTCACAATTGATGAGGTAGCACAAGAAGCAGCTGTAGTGCATGTAACACCTAAAATTTGAATGAGTGATCAGTAATTGAAAGCATTTATTTAAAATAATGAAACACTGATACATTTAGAACTTTTTCATACTTTCACAGGCTGTCGATGTAATCACTGCTGTTGTTGTCATAGTTGGTGGGGCAGAGACCGATGAAGAGAAACAAATGGTGACATGAGAACTTTTTAAATGCTGTTTCAGATTTGATATCGTGGTCTTATAAGATAAAATCTTCAGACACAACTTGCACTGTGCCTGGGTTTCATTGACAGGCTTGAAGTATTGCCACATCGGGCTTTTCAATTGCCTTGACATCTTTCCTCTATCAACTGAAATATTAAAAGATTTGTAGTTAAACTTGGCAGAAAAAATAAAGTTTAATGGTAGATTACAATAAATGCACAGAGAGGTAGAGGAACTTCTACTTAAAGTTGATCATGAAATTAATATCTTACCCCACCCTACCAGCAGAAGTTGTGGACAAAGGACAAATTTTTCTTATTACTGGAATAGAAATAATTTAAGGAACTTTATTAGTGCAGTGATATAGAAGCAACTACAAGAATCCAATGAGACTTCATTAAGAACTACAATACCATATCCATTAAATGAAATGACAAGTTTTATATTGCTGATCTTTACTAAATAGTTGTATGAAAAGTTAACATTTTGGCTCATCAGCTTACAATGCCTGAAACTGATATAAAATTCATAAAAAAGCTCAGAAATGCTTCCTTCTTTCACAAGGCTAAAGCAGTTATTTTCTAATGAAATCCATGTTAACTGGAACATAGCATTAATTCCTGTGGAATTTTCTGCAGTTCATTTCATGTGCAGAGAATATCCCAATATATTTTCAGCAAAGAAAATGAACTATCTTGAAACACAATTTCATTCTTACCTGCGGGTGGCAGGTAAAAGGAGAAGCCCTGATAGTAACTTGTGTATAACACCTTGGGCTAAAGAGAGCTTGGCCTCTTGTTTGCGTGATTACCTTACCAAATACCAACAAAATTCCTTGCATTGCATTTTATGCACCATACTTAAGATAAAAAATTTATCATGTAGTTCAGAAAATATGACAACTTGTAAATATAGGCAATAAATATTTAAGAAATAGCAATGTAAAACTAATTTACCAGCAAGTGAAAAGAAACTAACTCTTCAAAAGCTTCGAGGCTACAGACAATCTTTCCCAAGGAGTGCTGAAACAGTACAGTAATCCTTTAACATAATAAAATGGATCAGGAAAATTTAACAATGAATTATACAATACTGCTAGAACTACTCTCCTACACCAATGCTTTTAGACAAAGATCATTGTGGTATAGTACAGGAATCTTATGAATATATGCACTTTGACTTAAATTTGCAGTTTTTCCATGTGTTATCACTTCTTTTCTCCACTAATCTTAGACAACATATCTATCATTCTTATTACATCCAATAGGTGTACTTAAGAAATTAGAATAATTAAATTCAAGAGAATCCAGGGAATTACATTGGTATAAAAAAACTCTAAACCCTAGGCTTTGTACATGATAAACAAAAATTAGGAAGACTCATTGAAGCCAATAAATTAAAGTACATAATCAAAGCAGACAAGATTTTTAGTTCAATTTTTTTAAAACCATATAGTAAATTTTTCCAACAAAATAAACAAGAAACTTGATCAAAACACTTTTATACAGCTAAAAATTTCTATGCACATTAGAATAATAGCCTCACTCAACGAGAAATTTAATAATTACCAAGGCAAAAAAAATACTTTCAGCAATAGAGAGTTTTAAGATACAGCTAAAACTACATTTTTATCATGCTCCTCAAACATACTGTCTTTCAAACACGTTATTTATAAGGGAAATTTAAAAAATAGAATCTCCTGTATCGTAAACCTAAGAAGAGCAAAATTTTCGGTGCAAATAAAATGAAATGGTTGGAAAAAAGTCAAAGAATTGAATTAGGTTGCCAAAACTTAAGAATACTAAAAAACAAAGGTTTACTAATTATTAAATTTTTTATTTTGCTATCTTCTTCCATCATTTCTCAAGCCACTTCCTCCTTTCCTCCGTTACTATTTTTGTGGCCTCCTTCTTTTTCTTCACATAGTCATACCTTGTCTCCTGTGTCCGCTGCTTCAACTATTCCCTAAAGGCTTTATTCTTTAGTTCCACTGCTTGTTTTACTCTATCATTCCGCCATGGTGTTTCTTTCCACCTTTTGGTGTTACCAGTCCTTCCACACACTGTTTCTGCTGCTTGACCTAACATCGTTTTCAAATATTCCCACTCCTCTTCCACTGTCCCCATTTCCGCCATGGTTATCCTACTCCTTATTATTCTCTGGTATTCCTCTTCATTACTCTTCTCTTTCAGTATCCATACTCTTAATCTTCTATCCTGTCTTCCTGGTTTTCTCCTGTCTGTCGCCATTCTTAACTTCATTACTAATAGCAGGTGATCCCTACCCAACGCCTCTGATGGTATGACCTTCACGTCTGCTACACTCTTCTTCAATTTCCAATTAAATATAAAGTAGTCCACAACTGACTTCCTCTGCCAATCACTACTGTACCATGTTACCTTGTGGCTCTCTTGCTTTTTGTACCATAGAATTCCTATATTCAATCCAATTCTTTTGGAAAGATCCAGCAGCCTTTCGCCTTCTTGATTTCTGCCACCCCATCCTTTAGTCCTTATTACTTCCACATACTCCTGACTTTCAGTGCCTACATGGGCATTTAGGTCACCCATTATTATAATATTTTGGCCATTTAACTGTCTCTTTAACTCCTGCTCAAACTCCTCCTTATCTTGAATTGGACAGCCTACTTGTGGGCGTACACTTGAAGTATATCCAGCCTTCTTCCTTTGACTGCTATCTCAACCGTCATCATTCTGTCACTAAGCTCTTCCACTTCTTCTTTCAGCCCCTTTCACACAACTACCCCCTCTGCATTTCTTCTCCCTTCATTATTTCCATTCCAATATAGTTGGAAACCATTTCTCAGTTCTCTTCTACCTTTTCCTTTCTACTTTGTCTCATCCAACCCCAAAATATCCAACTTCCTTCTCTCTGTATGTCCACAATTTCCTCCAACTTCCCAGTTAATGTCCGTACAATCAAGGATCCAAATCTTAAACCTGTCTCCATAGACATGTCTTCTGTCCATTGCTCCTTCCTTTCCGAGGCTTTTTGTTTTGTTTTGTAAGCAGGCTTGAGTCGAAGTGGGAAGAGTTAAGGGAGATAGTAGTAAACGATGTAGAAATATTTATTCAATAACAGAATATAAAGAGAAGAGCCTACATCCTATAGCCGGGAGTTGGAGAAGTTGAGGATGTTGCTGAGAAGAGAATATAACACAGTCAGGAGAGATCAAAGCTGTACCGAATACTTGAAACACAAGGCGTTAACAAAGGAGTTTCCTAAGATGGCTGATGACGAATAATATTGATGCATGGATACAATTGATGGTTGTGTTTAGTGTTTAGAAATGTCTATAGCCATCTTCAAATATTGTTGGGAAGAAAGTTGCATTTTTATTTTTTTATTTTTGCTGTCATTAGTCTATTGACTGGTTTGATGCAATCCTCCATCCCTTATTATCTTGTTCTAACCTCTTCGTGTCTACATATCCCTTACAACCCACATCCTCAGTTATCTGCTTCATATATTCTAATCCCTGGCTTCCTCTAAAGTTCTTACCTTCGACTGTTCCCTCCAATAACAAATTAAACCAATCCAGCATGTCTCAAAATATGACCCACCAGCCAGTCTTTTCTTTCTGTAAGCTTCTTCCACAAACATCTTTCCTCACTCATCATTTCCCAAAATGGTTCATTTCGTACTTTGTCTCTACACTTAATTTTCAGCATTCTTCTGTAGCACCACATTTCAAATGCTTCAATTTTCTTTACTTCTGGTATTCCTAAAGTCCATGTTTGGCTAACATAAAATGCTGTGCTTCACACAAAGAGTTTAGAAAGTTCTTTCTAATTCCTAGATCAATATGTGAAACTAAAATGTTTCTCTTTTTCATGAAGGCTCTTTTTACTATTGCTTTTCTGCCTTTAACATTATTCCTGCCTCGACTAACAGTTGTAATTTTGTTTCCCAAGTAGCACAGTAGCTTACTTCTCCTATTGCATCCGAACCTTTTTTTATATTTAAACTACTAGTACTGGTATCATTTCTGCTACCTTTCATCACTTTTGTCTTGCTTTGATTTATATTCAGTCCAAAGTCTTCCTTAAGTATTTTGTTCATGCCATTCAGTAACTTCTCAATATCCTCAGTCCGTACTGCCAACAAGACAATGTCATCAACAAATCGTAGCATTCTGATTTTTTCTCCCTGAACACTTACGCCACATGGAAATTTTTCTTTTGATTCCTTTAGTGCTTCTTCTACACAAAAGTTGAATATTAAATGGGATAGACGCCCTTTTTAACTGATGCATGTCTCTTGTGGTTCTCTACTTTTATTATAGCTACTTGATTCTTATATAATTTATAAAGTATTCTTCTATCTCAATATTAAAGACCTGACTTATTTAAAATTTTAAACATCTTGTCCCACCTAACAGTATCAAAAGCTTTTCTAAATTGACAAACGCCAAAAAAGTATCTTTGTTTCTCTTGATATGTCGTTCAAGTATTAATCTGAAAGTCAAAGTTGTTTCCCTCATACCACGATTTTTCCTAAACCCAAACAGATCTTCTCCTACTCTCTCTTCTACTAACCTTTCCATTCTTCTGTATATAATTGTGGTCAATAATTTTGAAGCATGTAATATTAGACTAATGTTGCATAGGTTCAGGTTAAAATCCTTATGATATTATAAATCTGTAAGTTAGCTATTTGTGGATGAAGGTATAAATGGTATCACCTAGTAACTAGTACAGCAATTTAGTTGGTGTTTCAAAATTTGCAGAGTAATGGTTCAGGTCAAAGTCTTTATACTATTATAAGTTACTAAGCAACATTTGTGTGTCTGAATATTAGAAAAACAAAAAACTCACACAAAAACGAATTCAAGTATTTCTAAGTTATCAAATTCCATAGCAAATGATTATTATTAAAATGTCTATACCATTATAAATCTGTAAGCACGATGCGTGAGTCTGATAGTTTGAAATGGAACCACCCAAACACTTTCAGAGCAGTTTTCGTAGACATTCAAATTTTTTTTGGTTTTGTTCCGAATAAAAATTTCATGTCATCAAAAGGGGTTAATGGAGGCTTTAGAGAAGGTCCAAAGGAGAGCCGCCCGATTCGTGACAAGTATATATAGTTGGAGGGATAGTGTAAGTGCGATGTTGAAGGAGTTAGGTTGGGAATACCTGGAACACCGAAGGCGTTGAACTTGACGGAAGCTAATTGAAAAATTCACGACAGACGTATTTCGAAATGACAGCCAGCAAATATTGCTACCAGCAACATTCATATCTTGAAATGACCGCGAAAATAAGATAAGAGAAATCAGGGCCAGAACCGATTCATTTCTGTACTCATTTTTTCCACGAGCGATTAGGGAATGGAATAGAAAGGATTTACCGGGCGAGTAAACTTAAAATCCGACAGGAGTAGCTTTCGATAAAGCACTCCGGCCATCCTGATCTGGGTTTTCCATGGTTTTCCCAAATCACTCCACGCGAACGCGGGGATGGTTCCTCACAATAGTCCATGGGCGCCTCCTGCCATATCCCTTATAACCGTTCCAAACCACCCTTTTTGATAGGTGCAATGCACCCTCCGCCACACACTTTTAGTAATAAACCTACTGCAGAAGTTGGTTGGTGTTTTGATTTTTTTTTATAGATGGTAATGAAGATTATATTGCTTGTACTACTTTAAATATGCTACCAAGCAGCAAGTTTCAGAAGTTTCAACTACCTTGGAAATTTTGATCGTGTTTTAAATTTTTTGAAATAATTTTCCTGTTATAAATCTCTGTACTATTAAAAGTTCTGAAGTAAGCTGCAAGTGTCTGAAAGTTTGAAACAGTATCATCCAAATCTAGCACAGAAATTTAGATAGTATTTTCACATTTTTGGAGTTAATGATCCAGTTTAAAATCTATTATAAAGCACTAAGCAACTTGCATATGTTAAAAGTATTAAACAATATCACCTGAAAGTTACAGCATCAATGTTGATGGAGTCTTCAAATCTTTAGAACAAATGGTCCAGATAAAAATGTCTATACTATTATAAATGTGTAAGCAAGCTATATCACAAATGTCAGTGAGGAAAGTAAATGGTTCTGAGATCGACAACATGGTTTTAGTCAAGCATATTCATAACAATATCAGATGGAGGGCTATACGCAAGATATTTCACGTGAATTGGACAAGGAAGGTCAAGGTAATAGTGTGGCACTAAATGTTTTTAGGTATTTGTCAGAGTGAACCATAACTTTGTTTTCGATAAACTGAAATCTATTGGATTGGATGAAACAGTTACTTGCTGGAAAGAGAAATTCTTAAAAGCCAGAAAGCAAAGTGTTAGATAAGGAAATATGTTATCAAAAGAGGTGGGAAGAAAATTTGGGAGTGCCACAGATTAATGTATTGGGACCATTGCTGTTCAGTATTATAATGAATGACTGTTTCGATGGTTTATGATCAGAATTTATGTTATTTGCAGGTGAGATTATGATTTTCAAGAGGATCAAAACAGGTTGAAGACTGTAAACAGCTGCAGCGTAACATGGATAGAATATTTAAATGGGTAGGTCAGCATAAAATGAAGATAAATGTCAAGAAGAGTCAACTTATAAGGTACACAGATAAAAAACTAATTTTTTTTATGATTATAGGGTGTTGTCAGAATTGCATTTTGAAGGTTTGAAATGTAAATATCTTGGCATAACATTTGATAGCAAATTCAACTGGGCAGAGCACATTTGGCAGGTGGTAGGAAAAGGTTACAAAATCCTTCATTTACTCCAGAGGGTGATGAGAGGATGTACCAGAGATGTTATGGAGTCTGGTTACCAAGCTTTGGTCAGACAATTGGTTGAATATGGTGGTGTAGATTGCGACCCATATTTTCGTCATCAAATATAGCAGTTGGAGGGTGTGCAAAGAAGAGCAGCTAGATTGTTTGTCTTCTAGATAAGCTAACAATCTGAATGAGTCAAAATGGGATGAAATATATGCAAGGAATAGTTAGCTTATTAGGTACATCGAGAAACAGCTAAAGGTTTATTATGATTACAAAGTGGGGCAGGAGCTACTTACCTGTTGAATACTTTAAATGTGAATACCTCGGCATAATAAGGGTGATGAAAAGATTATTTCCTTATGATGCTATTATTTATCTTGAAATCAAAATACAGATAGACTGCACTTTGTTAGAAGAGGATATTATGAAAATAATTGCGTGGTGTAAAGACTGGCAGTTGGAGTTAAACACTAAAATGTGCCAAGTCATGCATGTAAGTGAAAAGGTAACACCATTTAGTTCTGTGTATACAATTAATGGTACTGTCATTAGAGCAATAGATTCCGATGAATACCTAGGAGTAACAATTAGTAATAATTTGCCGTTGAATCAGCATATCGAGAATGTAACTGGAAAAGCAAATCGTATGCTCCAATTTCTATGCCGTAATTTAAAACAATACAGTCTGAAAGTTAATTCGATTGCATACAAGTCACTAGTGCATCCTCACTTAGAATATTGTTGTCCCGTATGGGGTCCCCACCAAAAGGGGTCAATGGATGAATTAGAGAAGATCCACAGAAGATTAGCGATAGGTGTATAGTTGGAGGGAAAGCGTAAGTGCGATGTTGAAGGAGTTAGGTTGGGAAGACCTGGAACACCGAAGGCGTTGCTCTTGACAGAAGCTAATTGAAAAATTCACGAGTGATGTATTTCGGAATGACAGTACACAAATTTGCTACCAGCTACATTCATGTCTCGGAATGACCGCGAAAATAAGATATCAGAAATCAGGGCCAGATACGATTCATTTCTGTAATCATATTTCGCACAAGCGGTCAGGGAAAGGAATAGAAAGGATTTACTGGGTGAGTAAAATTAAAATCCAACATGAGTAGCTTTCGATAAAGCACTCCTGCCAGCCTGATCTGAGTTTTCCTACATGAGTCCAGTTGAATGCTGCGAAGGTTCCTCACATTAACCCATTGGCGCCTCCTGCCATATCCCGTATATCTCTTCCAAACTATTACCCTTTCGGATAGGTGCCGTGCATCCTCCGCCACACACTTTTAGTGAATCACAGAGTAATAATAATAAGTGATAGCAGACATAACTGGGTAGGATACATTGGACAGGTAGTAGGGAATGGGTTCAAAATCCTTCACCTGTTGGAAAGAGTGATGACAGGATGCACTATAGAAAAAAGGGAACTGGGGTACATAACTCTGCTCAGACCACTGATGGAATATGATAGTGTAGTATGGGACCCACATTTTTGTTATCAAATACAGGAGTTAGAGGGGGTGCGTAAATGGGCGGCCAAATTTGTGCTTGCAAATTAACGAATAACACAATCGGTAACTAATATCATAAAGGAGCTGGTGTGAGATTCATTCGAGGATAGAAGAAGGGTGAAAAGAGTCAAGGGAGTGTACAAGGCCTATATTGGTGAAGACGCGTGGAAAGATATTGGTTGAAAAATTAGGAGAGATCACCACGATCACAAGCTGGCAATTGATTTAAGGCATAAGGGTACGGGAAAATTGTTTGTAGGAAATAGTGTAAGGGATTGGAATAAATTGCCAAGAGAATTGATTAATAACTTATCAAAAACACTGAAAGAATTTAAAGCAAAAATAGTTGAGGGCAAAATTAGGTTGGAAGTGGAAAGGAGGAAGACGATTTGCAGGGTGATTTCCACCAGAGCGTGTGCTCCATCGCAATTTTATCAATCATCATTATTTCTAGTAGACAGCTGTAAATGAGAGAGTTGCAACAATTCCAATTCAAACTAATAGAAGATAAACATCTTACGCGTCAGCCGAAAGCAATTTTTTAAAATACATAAATATTTCAAGTGCTTAGCAGACGCTGGAGTACCAATTCACGATGTTGCCAAAGCTAAGAAGGGAACTGCTGAAGTGTGTGAAATTAGCCTTAGAATATTGTGTACCCTGGAC
Source organism: Vandiemenella viatica (assembly GCA_031002005.1). NCBI lineage: Eukaryota > Metazoa > Arthropoda > Insecta > Orthoptera > Morabidae > Vandiemenella > Vandiemenella viatica. Next base: position 1,788,540 of record JARYHS010008074.1, read on the forward strand.
ATATATTACCACACTACACCTTGCACCATTTATTGGTGAGAGCTGTAAGTGTCCGCTAAAAACTTGCATTCAAGATTAAGAGCTGGGCGCAGGAATTACTTCCACATGAAATTAATAAATTTTTTCCCTGTAATAATTATAATAATAATAACAATGCAAGTAGCTAATTATAATCATTAAACATTAGGAAATGGGAGATTTCAAATAATTAAAACGGCAATCTACCATTAATTACATTATATTTTATTATGTGCAAAGAAAAGTTACTTTATGCACTACAATTGTTATGATACTGAAATCAGAATCAATGCAAAAAAAAAAAAAAAAAGTAAATTAATTACAAATTGAACATGATGCAGAGGGGTAGCAGATCATTTACAATGATAATTTAGCTCAGTTCAGAGAGTGAGAATCTCTTTATCTCGATGAAGGCCGTTACTGGGCTTTGTAACACAGTTTTGGGGTCTCGACAGTTTCAAAGATTTGCAGTAGCAGGGAGTTGAAAATATTACCGTGGAGCTGGTCCTTGGTGACGAAGGAGGCTTGAAGGAAACCACCACAAGCGATCTCCACAACAGATCACGAATTACCGGGTGGTAGTTACAACCAGGCACGTCACTTAGCAACTCACGTGTGTATGAGGTCGCACTGATGGACTTATTTGCACTCTCGGCACCACGCACTGCAGTGCGGCACAAATTTGCACACGCCGCACACTTGTAGTCAGCCCGTCGCTATGGAAGGCCGCCACGAGGGTCGAACCTACGTCGACCCGCTCACACAAGCAACCGACGTCTCGGAGCACAGTATGGAAAGCAGAAAAACATATTAGTCCGCGTGAAACCACACAGGGGCTGTGATTGGCTTAAACACACACACCCTCTCTGACACTACCTTTGTCATTCTTTGTCACGGAACATGTTCCTCTCTCTCGCCTAATGGAAAATTTTAGGCGCGACACCTGTCTCTTTAAACGCCATCGAGCAAACACATTCCGAGCCACTCGCTACCTGAGGTACCGTTACTGTCCAGTGCTATCTGGCAAAAGCATGTTGGCAGGAATATCCGCTTACAAAATGAAGCATCCGAAATGCGGAATGCTTCAAGAACTAACAGCGAATAGATAAGGAGATGAAATCTTCATTTGGGGAAGTGGGAGCCTGCTTTTGAAGTCACCAGGTTAACAATACGGACGGAAACAACTTGAGCGAGGTTTTCTATAAACCGTGGCGGTATATCTGGATACCAATGCATCATCTTTACCTCAATTTAAATATCACTGCTTTCACCATATACTTTTCCCTAACATTATCGTTGATCTAGACAATCACACCTACAATATCTTTAGAGTGCTTTCAATTCGTAAATTGTTCTGCGTTGTAATAGTGGAACATGATTGTTTCCTGCTCTTGAAGGTTTCTGACATTCCTGCCTCTATTAATGGTATCAGCACATAAACACATAGTTGTTATAAGTATGTAGTACTACTAGTAGCTTAATTACAACACTATTTCTTCCTCCCTTTAAGTCGCTCGTTTCCTGCTGAAAACGCTGCTTCGTCGTATACAGTGTGTGCTGAATGCCGAGTATACACTGCCCGACAGGTGGTTGTCAGCTCCTGAAACGGATCAGCCGAACTTTCCTATTGAGTCATCTGTTAGCACTCGGTCACTCTTACGTCAGAGCTGTTAGTTTGGGCCAACTCAATAAGCCGATCGCTTGCGCCTTGCTCGTTTTCATTAATTGAGCAACCTGTGTGGACTGTGGCTTCTGACGTATATAAACTGTATTTCACAGTTTTCTACAATAAATAAACCTGTAATATCAAGTCTACAAAATTATTCAAGTCGATAAAATTCATTTCTCCTGTTTGCTCATCAGAGGACGTGTTGTCAGAAACTGATAGGGATTTCATAAAACTTTCGCAGGAGAATAACAGCGGTCATATCCAGCAAAGCAAGGAATTCCACAATATCGCATCACCACCGTTCTAACAAGAACCCCATAGCTCTGACCTGCACCATGAGGGCTATAACTTTCACATAACGCAAATGAATGATTATAAGTGTATGGTGGCAAAGCCTAAGTTCAGAGTAAAATGAAATGTGTTGAATAGGGTATGATCTGGCCTCACCCAAAGATGAGGAAGCAGGACGGCTTCGAAAAGTCCCATCAAGCTGACAAACTAGCCTTCCGAGAGGCCCAGGAACGCTACAGGGGATAAGACTCCATTCTATCATAAAAAAAGCAGTATAAAGTGGTTAGAAAAATGAAATAACCCTTGCACTGCTACGGTTTGCCCGGCCGAGCCCACGCTGAGTACTCCTTTGTTGTCGCCTAAGCTGTCTACCTGCGCCGGAATACCGCGTTCGGCCGATACCTGCGCTGCTGTGTTGGGCACGCGGACCAGACCGCTGTGTGCTGAATACGTCTGGAGTGTTATGAATGACGTTCTTCTGCTTTCGCTCTGCGATTTGGAACCCCAGAAACAAATAAATGTCGTTAATATAAAACCTAAAGTTTTCAATTTAAAGCTCCTCTAAAAGTGAATATCTGCGTAAGGAAACATGCATGTACTTCATATACTAAATAAAAATATACAGCAACTGAAATGTTCTTTGTTTGTGAGCGTAGTAATTCATCTCGAGAGAATACCTTCTCAAATACCTTTCACAAATTCTGCACATATTTTCCAGCCTTCTGTTTGACCCGGGCTATGGACCGGCACTGGCGAAGTTAATTTTTGTATTTCGTTTAGTTTCAGAGGCGTATAAGTGTAATATAATTATTACTCTGCATTTACAAATGATTAATAATTCTTTTGTGTGATAATCCTTGAAAAATGGTAAAACACAGTGGTACATTACATGTTCTGCATTGGTTTGTCGACTCACTTTGCGTTTCGAACATACAGCGCATTTACGCATTGGTGTGCTCTTCTATGAATTTTCAATATGAATGACATTTGGAAAATGTCTCCCAGTAAACCATTGACGGTTTACTTAATCAGAGCGTTTTCCATTGCTATGTTCGTTCTGTTCTGTGGTATATGCTTCAACAAGTTCTCTTAGGGTGTCCATAAATTACGTTAGGTGAAACAGGGTGAGGCGAATTCTCACCAATGGGGAGAGGGGGTCAACGGAAATCTCACGTGAGATTTTTGTTGGACGGTAGAGCTAAAAAAATAAATCAACAAATGACGCGAAAGTCGATTTTAGAGGGTATTTCCTCAAAAGTGCAGCTTTGGATGGTCGAGACCTAAAAAAAATGTTTTAAACAAGTGCGAAGGTGATTCATAGGGGGGAGGTGTAATCTCACGGACCAGATCTCACCAGAAGGGTGGTGAGGGGTGCGGAAATCCGGAAAAACACCTCACGTAATTTATAGATGCCCCCTACCAGAGACAGATGAAACTCTGCAACTCGCATTTTTCGTCCTGTTACTACTCGGTTAAGAGCGTGAGCATCTGAAATGCAGTGTTCGAAAATGTGGAAAAAGAAGTTTTTATACTCTCCATAGTGAAAATATAGTGTAAACTGATTCTCGCGGAACTGTTGGTCTCATCAGCAATATGATCTTCTGTTAGAAATATCTGGAAAAATGACAAACTGCTGGAATTTTAACCTAATCCACACTTGTGTCCTGCAGCTGAATAGTCAAGCGCTTGTGGTCAAACGTGTCATTAAGGAGTTCTCTTTTTCCACACATTTCGCTCTCACTATCTGTAGCTTCAAATTCTGAAGAATTATCACTTCTTGTGGAGAAAATGCTCATTTTAAACTAACTGATGTACACGGCTTAGGACTGTTACTTCGAGATCCTGTCGAAGGATCGTCAATGTCATCCATATCAAAGAAATCATATTCACTGTCGCTTCTAGTAGGAATCTCCATGACTTCTTCCGCTGTACAAAGACGACGGCGTGCCATTTTCTCAGCAAAAACTAAAAGAAAAGACAACACAAATTAGATCGCAGCTACCAACCTTCAAGGCCGAATGAGGAAAACAACTAACCACACTGGCAGGAAATATGGCTACATGACCAGGCCGCTAAGAGGCTAGCGTGTTAACGCGTGCAGAGCACACAGGGACCCGAGCAGCCGGACATGTTAACACGTGCAGAGCACAGGCAGGGCGGCAAGGCGGCGCGTGTATACACGTCCAGAGCACCTCACCAGAGACAAACTCGCTTTTCATAGAATTTTCTTCACCGCAAAAGATTCAATTGGGTGACGCATCTCGGCAAAACGAGGTACAATGTTTTGGTCCGAGGGAGAGGATTCAATACACCAGGCGTGAATTAGACTCTGTTTCTCAGTCTCTTTTTGATTGCCACATGTTTTTGTCTAACTATCTGCACCGTGACGCCTGGGAGTGGGTAGATAGCTGTACCGTCGCTGAAAGCCGCAGAGTGCAACGCTGTGCGACGGCACGGCAATGCGGGAAATTTGTCCGACTTGCCCGCAAAGTTAATGTCGCTCCTGCACCTGATAGAAGGACAGTAATTAATCTGAATTAGACGCTGCCACCTTTTCAGTTCTATCTAAAGGGCTAAATTTTGCGCCAGTACCCAAGACCATTCCATACAGGGAAATTCTCACTGGCGTCGAGTTAGCCGTTCGTGGTTTGCCTGTGAGCGCTGCTAAAGAGATAAGGCGAGAAACCAGCCAAATATTAAGCAAGGCCAAACCACCTCAGCCCAACACCACAGCTGCTTAGCGTAAAGCACTTTGGTCATTGCGTCACAACCAAGATATTATCGTCCTACCAGCAGACAAGGGGAACGCTTCGGTGGTTCTTATGATGACAGATTATCAACGAAAAGTAGAAGAACTTTTGGTGGACGCGTCTTACCGAAAAGTGTCGAAAGATCCGACCAATGCGGTGGCGAAGTAAACAACAGCTCTGCTGAAATGTTCTGGGCTACCAGAAGACACTATTAAACAGTTACAACCCCGCGCAGCTGTTCCACCCAGACTTTATGGATTACCAAAAATCCACAAACAAGAAACACCATTACGGCCAATAGTCTGTACTATTGGATCGGCCACTTATAATCTGGCTCGATACTTGACCGGGCTTTTATCGCCAATTGTGGGAAAATGTGTTCACCATGTAAAAAACTCAGTGGAATTTATTAATACTGTTAAAGAACTTCACCTACGTCAACAGGATTTGATGGTGAGCTTCGATGTGGTTTCCCTCTTCACCAGGGTTCCTCTGGCTGATACAATGGCTCTACTACAACAGCACTTCGAGCCCAGGTTAGTTGAGCTGTTCCGCCACACATTACAATCATCATACTTCTTGTATGACGGGCACTACTATGAACAGGTCGAGGGAGTTGCAATGGGCAGTCCCCTGTCACCTGTTATAGCTGATTTCTATATGGAACATTTTGAGGAGAAAGCGTTGGAAAGTGCCCCCATGAAGCCCAGTGCCTTCTTTCGGTATGTGGATGACAAATTTGTTGTTTGGCCCCATGGCAGAGACAATCTAGATAAGTTTCTCCTTCACTTGAACAGTGTCAACAAAAACATCCAATTCATGATGGAGGTTGAAAAGGAAGGCCGCTTGCCCTTTTTGGATATTCTGATTATAAAGAAATCTTATGGAACTTTGGGACATACGGTGTATAGGAAGCCAACGCATACAGACCTTTACCTAAATGTGCACAGTCATCATCACCCTGCACAGCGCAATACAGTACTAACTACTCTTGTCCACAGAGCGCGGGCAATATGTGATAAAGACAGCCTTCCTAGTGAGTTAAAACTTCTCCGTGATACCTTCAGAAAGAATGGATACAATGTACATCAGATACAGTTGGCATTCCGGGATATGAGACGCGGGCCTAATAACCACGATAATGGTCCGCTCGATAAATTAGCCTTCTTGCCGTACTCTGGCACCACAACATCTAGGGTCGGAAGAGTCCTGGCAAGAAATGGCATTAAGACCATTTTTCTACCACCACCAAAATTGAGAAACATTTTGCGCTCTCCAAAAGATGACCTTGCCCTGCGTACACCCAGAGTTTACTGCATCCCGTGTGAATGTGGAAAGAAATACATCGGTCAGACCATACGGTGCGTACAAAAACGTTGTTTGGAACACGCCCGACATGTTCACCTGGGGCAAAAAGATAAATCAGCAGTGGCGAAACATAGTTTGACAGTAGGGCATGGTTTCGATTTCGAAGCGACTAAGGTGTTGACACGCTTCTGGGACAGCGTCATTAAAGAAGCATTTGAAATTCGCGTCTGATTTGGTAAACAGGGATTGTGGATTCCAGATAAGTGATGCATGGATTCCTGTCATTGAGGCTGCTCATCACCAACGCTCTGCTTTTTGTGTACCGCGGGCGTAAAATGACATCTGAGATGCTGCTAGGCAACATAACAACATCTGTCATTGCCATGCCAGTTTACAAACAACACGCTCAAGGTTGACTTCAAGTCAGACTTCAAGACTTGCAACTGCACCTGAAGATGGCGACGGAGGATAAAGTCACCGAAATATTGTGCATTAATAACAACATCACTCGGTTTGTTTCCCGAGAAACGTTTATAAATAAACAACGCTGAGAAAGATTACATTCATTTATAAGAAAGTAGTAATTACTAACTCACATATTTATTATACTACAAATATATCATCTACTGGCACAAATGATACTGATTGGTTTCTTATCCAATAGCATTAAATTAACATTTATCATACTAATAAATCATACTCATAAAAACAGTGAAACATATTTTAATGTGGTTAAACATATATTATGAACTTAAGACTTTTGTATTGGTTTCAAGTAGTACAGGGCTTGATTCTAATTTTGTTAAATATTTACAGCATATTAACTATTTTACTACTCATACATGACAATACAAATAATAATAACTAGAATAATAAAATAATAAACAAGCATAGGAATTATGGAAAAAATAGTTGAATGGAAATTGTAATGATATATCTATTATAGATATTTAATGTAAATATTATGAAAATAAAATAAATATAACTTTTATATACCTCTCCAAATAGATATTTTAAGAATTTAGTAGAGGAAAACACAGAAGTTTTTATCTTGATAACTTCCTATACAAATA
>JARYHS010008074.1:1796648-1822707 GCA_031002005.1 Vandiemenella viatica
ACGAATAAGGAGGAGTTATAAGAATACCTCAAGCAAAAACGCTTTTTCACAAATGAAACTGCTGTTGGCTTTCAAAATTTCCATGCCATGCAATTAATGTTCCACAAATATCACCACAATGATCCGCCGTTGTCTTATCAGTCTGCAGAATGAATCCGCTGATGAGTTTTGAGTTTTTGAGACACTAAAAATGATTTTCCGCAAATATCACAAGAAAATGGTTGTTCACCAGAATGAATCCGCCGATGTTTGGTCAGTTTCCCAGACTCAGTAAATGATTTTCCACAAATGACACAAGAAAACGGCTTTTCGCCAGTATGAATACGCTGATGTCTTTTACGACTTCCAGAGCATGTAAACAATTTACCACAAATGTTACAGGAAAATGGGCGTTCTCCAGAATGAATCCGCAGATGTTTTATAAGGCGTCCACGTTGTATAAAAGAATTTCCACAAATGTCACAAGAAAACGGGCGCTCTCCAGAATGAATCCGCTGATGAATCTTAAAGTTTTCAGCTTGTTTAAACGATTTATAGCATATGTTGCAAGAAAACGGGCGTTCTCCAAGATGAATCCGCTGATGGCGCTTAAGATATTCATGCCATGCAAATGTTTTTCCGCAAACGTCACAGAAATATGGGTGTGGGCGGTCTCCAAAATGAATACGACCATGTCTATTAAGGTTTGCAAGCTGAGTGAACAATTTTCCACATATATCACAAGAAAACGAGTGTTCTCCTGAATGAATCCGCTGATGACTTTTAAGGCTTCCGGCATGTGTAAACGATTTACCACATATTTCGCACAAAAACAAGCATTCTTTTCGAGAATGAATCTGCAGATGGCTCTTAACGTCTGCACGCTGTGTAAATGATTTACCACATATGGCGCAAGAAAACGGGCATTCATCAGAATGAATCCACTGATGACTTTTAAGACTTCCAGACCATTTAAACAATTTACCACAAATGTTACAAGAAAATGGGCATTCTTCAGAATGAATCCGCTTATGGTTCTTCAGGTCTGAATGGTATACAAATGACTTTTCACAATTGTCACAAGAAAATGGGCGTTCCTCTGAATGAACCCGCTGATGGCTCTTAAGGTTTTGACACCATGCAAATGATTTTCCACAAATGTTATAAGAAAACGGTCGATCTTCTGAATGAATCCGCTGATGGCTCGTAAGGGCTAAACGGGATACAAATGATTTTTCACAATTGTCACAAGAAAATGGGGGTTCCCCTGAATGAATCCGCTGATGTCTTTTAAGGTTACCAGACTCTGTAAACGATTTACCACAAATTTCACAAAAAAACGGGCGTATAGATGATGTTTCACAAATGCCAGAAGAAAAGAGCCATTTGCTTGGATAGTAGCATTTATGCTGTTTAAGACTTGTAAACGACTTTCCACAATCTCCACCTGAATTTGGACGTTGGTCAAAATGACTCCTATTAGTACATCTGTAGGTAGTAAGTGGCTCCTCTTGTCCTCTGGGTTGAAATTCATTAGCAGAAGGTTGCTTCTCGTAACTGTAACTACTTTTCACGCAGCCACAATAACCCCTATAAACAGAAAACTTTGATGTTAATATGTGCTGGACAAATTGTACTCGTAAAGTATATTAATTGATCCGTTTTCAGTTTTATAACCAGTAGACTAAATTCTTATGACAGCCTTACTTTAGAGGTGCATATAATCGTACAATGTGTAAGAAACGAACTGCGGTGCTATTAAATCAAAACCATTTAACTTTTGTAAACTAACGAACTCTAATGACCAAAAATGTATTTGCTCTAAAAACTGAAACCATTTTAAGAAAAATGTTAAAAAAACTCTTCAGTATCTTCTACGCACATGTCATCAACTAGTAAATTATAAATTTACTAACTTTAGATTAAAACAGTGACTATTTATCAAAAAATACCACAAATAAAACTAATATTAGCAAAAAATTATTTTTTTCTTTGAGAAGCCTAAAATGAATTAGTTAAAAGACTTTTAACTGCTCAATGGACCAGTGACATTGGCTATTGAGAAATTATCTAGTTACATATCCAGGGTTCTTTTATTATTCAATAAAACAGTGATTACCATCACAAAAATATGAAATTTGTGTAAATTTCCCTGTAATATTACTTCTACACAATAGTAAATTTTTATTTTTTATTAAAAAAGGCTTAACATACCAAGAAATAGAACAATCCCCATATAAATTTTTTATAAAATTCACTTCATAATATAAGATAGAAAGACATATTTATAAGCGAAATCTATATCCATAAAATAAAAACTGAATAGATTTTTGATATAAAAACTCAGAAACTACTGAGCAGATTTCGATGGAGTTTTCACCATTTTAAAGCTTAAAATCTCCATTCATTTATTAGGTAGTTCTTATATTTGTACGTTACATATTGCTGGAGCTTAAAATTAAATTCTCAATGTGTGGTGACTAATATCAAGATGGAATCATTAGATGTGGTACATTCCACACTTAGGATGTAACTACAATGTCTCTGACAATAGCTTCTAATGAAAGTATCAAAAGCAATTAATACAAATATCTATGTTGCATACACCGTATCAAACAAAATTTGAAATATTCTTTCCTTTAACTGGGGAGATCTGGTTTTTAAACACTACAGATTGCCGTATTGAATGAGAGATCTAATAAAGAAAAAATTAACAGAGATTTTCTTTAACCATGATCTCTGGCAGTAAAACAACAATGCCTCTGCCCATCAACATTAACAATAAACCAGCTACTTATGATAATATTATGACTTTTAATATCTGTACAAAAGGCTGAATCTGCGGAGTTAAAATATCTGGCATTCATTCACCTTGCAATTAAATCAAATGTGAGTTTCTAACATAATCAAGCATTGTTTAGATTTGTGAAAACGCATTTACTTAACCATGGTGTCACAATTTATGACTCCATGAGACCAATCAAAATTCAAGAATATTTTTTTTTATATCCCGCTTAAATAGTCGATACTGAACTGTACAGGTACGGGATAGGTTTTAATTTTGAGATCCAACGCCAGATGAAGGATAGTAGTGAGAAATTCTTCAGCTCCAGATGAGGATGCACATTGAGACAAACCTAATACCGACACAGTGAAAATTCAGCCAAAATCAACTTGGGGAAAGCTACAGTATTCATAGAATAAATGCGTTGTAATGTCTCAAGACATGCATTAAACTTCGACCCCTAGCTTTCAAATTCTCAACAATCATTCAAAATCTGGTTGATTCTATGACATCAGAGTCAGTAACATTTCATACCATTTATGGTTGATGTGTATGGTGATATATATTTCGATTAGACAAAGATTTTTGATATAGGTAAATAAATATAGCAATCAAATTTTTGAGTATTTATTGGATTTCCAAAAGCGTTTCACTTCTTTTGCAGAAGCATCTTCAGTGGGTTCTCATTTTTCGGTCTATTCAATTGGCTTATGCTCTAATCTCAGCATCAGAGATTCGTTTTCCAGATTATCATACCACAGACACGGAAAGCAAATAAGTAAGCATCACAAACACAGCACTGTATTCCACTGAACTGTGATGCTTCTGCAAAAGAAACGCGTTCGGGAGTCCAATAAATACTCAAACATTCAATTGTTTTGGTGTCATTTATTTACCAATATTATCAGCAATTGAGGAAAATGATCCACAACATACAGATATTTTTTTGATATCTCACTTAGTTCTCGAGATATCAAATGTCAAAAAAAGTGGTTAGGTTGAAAAGCAGTCAGGAAAAATTTCGCAAACACCATATTTCATAATGAATTCTTCTGTAAATCGACAAGGCAAATTGAAAGTAAAGATACCATCGTTTGATACCTCTGTTAGTTCTAAAGATATTGTATCTCAAAATTGAGGAAGTTGGCTTAAGACGCTGCCTGAACCAGAAAAAATCACCACCGTCATATCTGATTAATTCTTTTGTAACTCTACGAGGCAAACCAAAAGTAAAGAATACCATTTTTTGATACCTCTCTTGGTTCTCGAGACATTGTATCTCAAAATTGAGGTGGCTAAGTTTACATGCTTCCTGGACCAGAAAAAAATTCGCACTAGGAATTACAGAGTGAGCAAGCACTATAGGTGTTTTGTTTTCTTCTTAGTTGTTGTGCCTGGACCAGAAGAAAAACATCACCAAAGACACAAGGAACTATACCCGTAAATGATTTTTAACATCTTGTATCTCCAAAACTAAGCATGATAACAAAAACTCTTTATTCTTTATTTTCTATTTGTCTCATCAGGATATATAAGAATTGACCACCAAATTCAAAAAAATTTCAGCGGCTTTGATATCGTAGTAATGCCAAAAGTCTGCATAGTACTGGAATAAACAGACACATACGTGATACATTTTTATGTCTGTGTGGTATGTATGAATGTTTATATGGTACATGTTTCGATATTCGAGCAACAACGTTAGCAGAAGTTGTTATCAGATTGAAATTTAGTCTAAAAACCGACATTCCGTTCAGAAGTATCCAACCCACGTCATTCTTGGAACTGTATGTTTAGATTAGTACAAGAAATGTCTGGTACCAAATTAATCATGCTTGATACACATGAATCTTTTTGTGTGAATTAAAATAGTATAGGTGTAAATAAACTCCAACCCTCCCCTTTCTTGGTAGCAGGCAAGTGAATCTAAGTTTGCTTTAATTCCGAAAATGGTTTGCACAGATTTTATAAACCTTTGTACGTTTTTCTTTGCGTGAATAAAAATAGTGGATGAGTAAATCTACGCCAACTAGACCGAGCAACACCACGTACTTGCTAATTAACAATAAAATGACATATTAGAATGCCTTTTTTGTTATCCAGTTTTCAGAAATGATCTGATCACCAAACAAATGTGTTCCACATTTATACAATATTTAACGGCATACTACAATATGAGCAATAAATCCACCTTTATAGGTTGAAATGTTTAGCTCTTAAGACATCTACATCATACAAAGTCTGCACAGGAATAGGTCAACACAGATCATAGTTGGAAACAACTTGAATGAACCAACATACAAAAGGTATTAGACAGGGATATACACTGTCTCGAACACTTTTCAACTTGTATTATGAATCCATTTACCAGAATACCTAGCAAGATAAATAGTTGAGAGTTACAAGCATACACTATGCAGTCGACACTGTGATCTTCATGTATAATACACAAGATGGTTCCTTCAAAAAGAACACAGCAAAAGATATGAACTTGGCAGCAGTCTTCAAAAAGCAATGTGGCAATTGGCTTAGAATCAGCGGAGTAGTTTTATAGTTGGGGAGCCTCCCTCAGCAACAGCAACAGACAACACAGGGCAGTAAGCAGCCTCCTCTAATAGTAACTTTGTTGTTGGCATGTTCCGCAGTTGTTGCATAAATATTTTTGAATAAAAATCCGTCTTCCAACAACAATGTTACTGTTATGTAGCCTTGTCAGGCATTCCCAACAGCCACATATAACCTTAAGTCACCAATGACGATTCCCCACTCCAGAAGGGCGAAACGCGTCTGGTAGATGAAATTTAATAATAAAAACGGTTGAATAAAATGTTCTCGGGTAACTAGCCGAGTTAGTGCATCGTTTAACCACGACATTGCGTCACTTGACAATGGCGGCAGAGATTGTGACCGCCGAAACGTCGCGGTTAAACGATGGACTACCTCGGCTAGTTACCCAAGAACATTTTATTCATTTGCAACGCCGAGAAAATCTCCAATCTTATATAATAAAAACAGTTGTTAGAAGACGGATTTTTATTCAAAAACATCCTCTGAGGATACGGTGCCAGCAGAATGAAACAATTTTACTTTACATGTAATAATTTCACATGAGAAAGTGTCAAAATCAATTCCAATTTCCCAGTAAAAATTAGACACATCAAATAAAAATCTACAAACAATTCATTTTGAGGCCAAGGTGAAGGTTCTGTAACTTACAGGGAAAGAAATTTCTATCAAAAAGCATTTCCTTTCTATGCAGTTAGCTATAGCTTAATGTACTATTTCCAAAATTCTTCCAAGTAGTGCACTCAATTCCTAATTTAATATACTTGTTGCTCTAAAAATATACAAATATAACTGCAATCACTTCCTTTGATTCAAAATATGTTCTACTTATAAATATCTTTTACTTTGGAACTGCATGGATCTCAGGACTGGAAAAATCTAGTAAGTGAGATCCATCTACCAATCTGTACTTCCCTTCCCTCAGTTTCACCTTTGCCAAAGTGCATTTATATGTCCTGCTCAGATGATTCCTTTTCTTATTTTCACGACTTTTTATTCACTTGGTCAAAAAAGTTTTACTTTTTGCAAATTGTTGTTTTCAGATTATCAAGACTATCAATGGAAGGTATTTTTGTTAAATTAAAAAAAAAATAATGGCCCTGACCTTTCTGATAGATGCAATCGATTTCGCCTTTTTCTGGTGCAGATCAACTGGTTTCTACGCACCATGTAGCTTTGAAAGTTCAATATTACCTCCTGAATGTTGTGTAATCTTTGATATTGTGAATTTTCATCAGTTAATCAAGTCTCGTTCAGTGCAATTTGACGGATTACAAGCTCTGGCTTTAAAAATTAATTCCTTTAGCTCTCTCAAAGTTGAATTCCACCACAAACAAAAATAATCGCAAAGTGCCCAACTGGAAGTGAATAGTGCCACACTTTATACAGAGGCTCTGCAGACAGTGAAAAGCAGAGCTACCAACCTTCAAGGCTGTGTACTGAATAAAACTTCATCTCTGGGATGCAGTAGTTGTTGTTGTTGTTGTTGTTGCTTTAGGGCGCGTCGACAGCGGGGTCATTAGCGCCCTAACAATTACCAGCCTAAACTGTGGCTTAAAAAGGTACTAAAATACTGTCTGCATGGTCGACTGTAAAGGGGTCGACCATACAGACAGCAAGTAAAATAATTCACAAATATAAAACGTGGCTTAGAAAGGGGGCCAACCAGAACACAGGACCCGTACACCACCTGAATGGCTGTAAAGGGGCCATACAGGGTCACAAAATAATTAAAAACTCTACATCTCTCGCCGGCTGTATAGTGGCCAGCGAAAAGGAATTTAAAAATATAAAAATTAAAAACAATGCACATGGAAGGGTGGCTGTATAGGGACCACCCGTCCATCTAAAAACTAGGCCGATCTGCCTAAAATTTTAGGAACTAGACCGGCCAATACACAAAATTTTAAAACACTCGCCACACTACTGGTCTCATTGTTTAAAATAAGGACCAGATCGTTGGCAAGGCCAACGTCTGCCCTCAAGTCTAAAAACGCAACACAATCAACTAAAATGTGGCGCACCGTCATAGGTACGCCACAGGTATCACATTCCGGAGGGTCCTCCCGGCGGAAAAGAAAACTGTGTGTCAGAGGACAGTGCCCTATACGGAGGCGAGTAAGGAGAACCTCATCCCTCCTCGCCCGCTGGAAGGAGCTGCTCCACGGCTGAACGGTCGGTTTGACCAGCCGGAGCTTATTATGCTCAACCTCCAGCCACTGCCTCTGCCAGATGTCGAAAACAAATCTTTTCCCCACCGAGGCAAGGTCAGACTTTGGGACCGGATCAAAGTCAACTCTGACCTTGTTGCAGGCTAACTTGGCAGCTTCATCAGCTGCCTCGTTCCCCCTGATTCCCACATGACCAGGTACCCAGCAGAAAACGACCTCCTTTCCAGAAGATTGAAGGGATCGGAGGGTGTCCTGTATATCCTGGACAAGACGATCTGCTGGGTACATGCTCCCCATTGCCTGGATGCAGCTGAGGGAATCACAGCATATGATGTAATTCATGCCACGACATACTTTCATATGCTGGAGCGACTTTAACAAGGCGTAACATTCAGCAGTGTATACACTGCAACAGCTATTCAGTTTGTAGTTATAAGTCGCTCGAGGGAACACTACGGAGCAGCCAACTCCGTTAGCCTGCTTAGACCCATCCGTGTATACCGGGGTAAAGTCGCGGAACTGATTTAAAACATCGCTAAAAGTTCGGGTAAAAACGCTGTCAGCGGTACACAGCTTGTTGTACCGCGACAATTCTAAAACTGTTCTGGGCCTCTTCAAAAGCCAGGGAGGAGATTTACTCCAACCCTGGTGATAAAAAGAGGGCATCTGAAACCCATATTCCTCCAATATAGCCTTTGTACGGTAGCTGAACGGTTTAGTTGCTCTTTGACGGTTGGAATATAGCCGTTCAAAGTTAGGATGAATAACTACGTCGTACACGGGACTGCCGGGAGTTGTGGCAATGTGTATATAGTGTCGCACCATGAGGAGACGCCGGCGGATGGAAAGCGGCGGCTCGCCAGACTCAGCACAAATGCTGGGTATCGGACTGGTGCGGTATGCACCTGTGGCGAGACGAATTCCTGCATGGTGGACACTATCCAGAATACGGAGATAGCTGTCCCGTGCCGAACCGTAAACAATGCAACCGTACTCCAACCGCGACCGTACAAAGGCTCTGTAAAACTGTAGCAGGCAGGAGCGGTCAGCGCCCCACGACCTGCCACACAGACACTTCAAAACATTAAGAGCTTTCAAGGCTCTGGCTTTAACATCTTTAAGATGTGGCAGCCATGTAAGCCTACTGTCGAAAATGAGGCCCAGAAACCGAACAGTTTCGCTAAAACTTAAAACGGTGTTCCTCAAGGTGAGATGAGGTTCCGCTAAAAGACTTCTACTACGGCTAAAAAGTACACACCGCGTTTTCTCAGCAGAGAAACGAAAGCCGGTGTGTACTGACCATTCATCCAGCCTGTTCAGCGTGAGCTGCAGCTGCCGCTCAGCGCTTCTCAGGCTGGCCGATGCTATAAAAATTAAAAAGTCGTCAACGTATAAGGAGAACCGGATGGGCCTCCTTATAACAGTTGAGATGCTATTAATGGCAATAGCAAAGAGGGTTACACTTAAAACTGAGCCTTGAGGAACACCGTTTTCCTGAATAAAAAGGTCGGACACTTCTCTACCGACTCGATACCGGAAGCAACGACCAGATAAAAATGATTTTAAAAATCGGGGAAGGTTACCCCTAAACCCCCATTCGTGTAATTGTTTTAAAATAACATGCCGCCAGGTAGTATCATAAGCCTTTTCGAGGTCGAAAAAGACACCCACAAGGTGTTGGCTGCTGATGAACGCATCCTGTATTGCCGCCTCCAGGAGGATCAGGTTGTCCAAGGTGGAACGGAACTTCCTGAATCCACACTGAAAGCGGCTCAGCAGATTTCGGGATTCAAGACACCAGACGAGGCGACGATTGACCATCCTCTCCAGTGTCTTCCCGACGCAGCTCGTTAAGGCAATGCTACGGTAGCTACCTGGCAGCAACTTGTCTTTACCGGGTTTTAAAATTGGAATCATCGTTGCCTCCTTCCATGAGTCGGGGAAGTGTCCTCCGGTCCAAATTTCATTAAAAATACCCAGGAGGTACTCTTTAGCATCTTTGTTAAGATGCCTCAGCATCTGGTACTGGATCAGGTCAGGCCCTGGCGCAGTGTCTTTGGCGTTGTTAAGAGCCGACTCCAGCTCCCAAAATGAAAATGGGCTATTGTAGTCTTGCAATTCCGACGAGTCGAAGTTAATGTTTTGCCTTTCGGCAGATGTTCTTCGTTGTTGGACCTGTTGGTCCAATCCGGCAGATGAAGTGATGGCAGCGAAGTATTCTGCCATCAACTGCGCTATTCTTCGCTCGTCGGTAACTACACGCCCCCGATCCAGTAATCCAGATACTGGTGGTCGTGAGTACCTCCCGGATATACGGCGGATAGACTCCCATACCTTTGATGATGACGTGAAACGATTAATGGTGCTCACAAAGGTCTGCCATGACCTCCTCTTGCTCTCCTTAATGACATGACGTGCCTTAGCTCTAGCAACCCGGAACGCTGCGAGGTTGTCGGGTGTCGGCTGCAACTTAAACCGACGCAAGGCCCGTCTGCGACCCTGAATTGCGGAGCGACATTCGTCGTTCCACCAGGGGACGGGCGCTCTGCGCAGTGCTCCAGAGTTGCCAGGCATGGAAATATCAGCAGCCTGGTGAATCACATCAGTTAGATGTTTCACCTTATCCTCGATGTTGCTGCGCTGTTCGAGGGTGACTGACCGGCTGTAGAGCTGCCAGTCAGCTCTGCCGACATTCCATTTCTTTGTCATAGTTCGGTCGCCACGTTCACACTCAACGTGCAACCAAATTGGAAAGTGGTCGCTTCCGTGTAGGTCGCGATCCACTTCCCAATGCACGGAGTCTGCAACTGAAGGAGAGCAAAGAGAGAGATCAATGGCAGAGGACGAACCGGAAGCAGTAGTGAAGTGCGTCATCTGACCGGTATTTAGGATGCACAAATCCTCCTGCTCCAATAATCTACAAATCTCTCGGCCTCTGGGGCAATTGGTGTTCGAACCCCACAACGCATTGTGGGCGTTAAAGTCTCCCAATAGGAGAAAAGGCCGAGAGAGTTGCCGTGTGATGTCAGCCAGCTGACCGCAGTCAACTGGTGATCCTGGCGGTAGATATATGGAGCATACAGTCAGTTTCACCGGTCCATACAGTTTCACTGCTACTGCTTGTAAAGGAGAGGTGAGAGCTACAGGTTCGGAGTGGACAGTGTTCCGTACAAACACCGCCACTCCCCCCTTCGCTCGATCACCCTCGGTATCGTCCTTTCGGTAAAGATCAAAACCTCTTAGCACAGGTTGACGAGATGGTCTGAAGTGTGTCTCTTGGAGACAGAGACACAATGGATCAGACCGTGCTAAGAGTTGTAACTCCTCTTTGTGAGCCATAAAACCATTAATGTTCCATTGGAGTATGGGAGCCATCCTACCTGTTTAGCTTCACCCGCCCCGGATCGGGTGGGTCTTCGGTCAATATCTGCTGAGGAACGGGACCAGACACGTCCACCAGCATTTCACTTTCTTCTGGCTCCGAAGAGACAGACATCTCCGACTCAGAAGAAACGTCCAAACCCTCTTTGGATTTTTTCTTCCTCGCCCTCTTTCCCTTCTTATCCCCTCTACCAGGTGTATTGGGAGGGGATGAAGAGGGGGATCTCAAGAAATGAGTCGGGTCCGTCTGCCTGAACTTCGGGCCCCGGACCTTCTGATCGCCTCCATTAGAATTTGTAGCTGGTGGTGTTGCTACTACTTTCACTGCACGAGGTGGAATTGGAGGTGCAGTGGCTTTAACTGGTAATGCTGGTGGAACCTTCAGTACTGCTGCTGGTGTGGTCGAGGACGCAGGCATGCTGCTACCGACGTCCGCGGCCCTAGATGTAGTGGCCTTGGCGGATTTTGCGCCGCATTTGCACTGACATGAGCACTTGGTGCTAGTGCTGATGTCTGCAACGGACGTCTGGATAGCAACACTTTGTTTCCTGACGGGAGCTGAAGCCATCTTTGCAAAACTTGTTGCGAAAACGGGAGCGGATAGCATTTTCACTTTCTTCTTCGCTTCACCATATGGTAATCGCTCTTTGGTCTTCAGCTCCTGTATCTTGCGCTCTTCAAGATACACTTGACACTCCCTACTCCAGGCAGGGTGCGACCCGGAGCAGTTGACACACACCTGTGGGAGCGTGCAACTAACACCGGGCTCATGTGCACCCTTGCCGCATCTACCACAGGTGGGGTTACCTTTACAAGACGCCGTCGTATGTCCGAACCGCTGACACTGAAAACAGCGCATCGGGTCCGGAACATACGGACGGACGTTCAGGTTAATGTAACCTGCTTGGATGTTCTTTGGTAGAACTGGAGTGTCAAACGTCAGGACGAAGGTGGCAGTCTTTTCAATACTGCCATTAACCCTTCGCGTTATCTGACGTACCTCGACCACTTTCTGATCTTCCCACTCCTTAACGAGCTCCTCGGTCCCTAATTCCATTATGTCACGGCAGGTGACTACGCCTTTGCTGCTGTTAAGGGATTTGTGGAGTTCGCAGGTAACAGCGAACTCCCCGAGTTTCACACAGTTAAGGAGTTGGGTCGCTTGCCTACTGGTGCATGTTTCCAGCAGCAGCGTCCCGTTCCTAAGCTTTTTTACCGAGTTAAGGGTCCCTACCAGACCCTGTAGTCCTTTATGAATAAAGAAAGGCGAAACTTTCTCAAATGACCCATCCAATCTTTGCATTACGACAAAGGCGTTCGGAATCGAACATTCCTTTCCGTTACTTTTTACTTCAGAACCGGGGGGGCTATCGACCCTCACCCGCTTCTTAGAACTGGGTGTATTGGGATTAACCTGCGGCACACCCGTACCGCAGGGTTTTTTGGTTTTTGTGGTAGACTTCGTTTTGGTCCCACGAGTAAAACCAGTTTAAAAAGAAGCGCTAATACAACAGGGGTGCGCAGGTGCCCCTGAGGTTGTACGTTAGCGAGTGATCCGCCTCTCACCCATGCACCTCCTCGGCACGTATCCGACCTTGAGGTTAAGGGGTTTTTTATAGAGGTTTGTACCGTCCTCGCGATCCGGGCGATGAAGCCAAGATCCCCGTTCTCCTAGGCACACAACGTTCCACCGCCACGCCCTACGGTGGTCGTTGAAGCATGGTAGGAGTTTACGGTGTGGGAAACTTGCGGCGCTCACAAGTTTCCAGCTCGGGCACCGCGGGTTCGCCAAACCCGTACCTGGCACTTGCGTACCAGGCCCCTGCGGGGGATGCAGTAGTGATCCCTCATATCTTGTAACAAAACTACAGTTCAAAACTGATGGAACCCTTGACAAAGAGGTGTGTACATTATTAAGAACTAAATAGCTTCATTTTAAAATATGTACTTGCTCAGCATTTAACATCTATTTTTTGCCCCTCTTCCTGATATGCCTCTCACATCATCTATTTGACACAGCTTTAATTATTAGTGGTCTAATACTTTATTGTTGCACATACTTGATACATTTATACATACTTATTAAAAAAATATATATACAAATGATGACATGGTAAAACATGTCTTATGAATTCCCATTACTGTCTTCCAATTAATGCCATACCAGCTCTTTCATCATCTTTTACCGACTGTGCTGTGTATTAATTTCTAGCTGACACTCTTTGCATCTCCTCCAAATCCTGTATTTGATGTGCTGAATGTAGCTCCAACATTACACCACAATATCAGGCAGTAGTCCAACCAAAGTTTCATAACCTCGTTACCTTCACTTCTATAGTACAACCCCTCTCTGACTCATCACTCTCTCAATCAAGTAAATGACTTTCAAGTGTTTTCATTCAACCTGTCCAATGTGTCTTGCAATTTTGAGTTTGTTATCAAATATTATGCCAAGGTATTTACATTTCAAGTCTTCAGCAAGCAATTCCCTCCCTAATTCTAGCACACTTCCAGCTCTTATGCAAAATAACAATACTGTGCATTCCATAATACCTTACTATTCACAATTAATGACCTGGCCGGGAAATTCACTAACTTCCATCAATTAGTGACCTAATTTACATTCAAAATACCCAGTTTCAGCAAACAGAAAACAGCATACTAATACAAATAATTTTATAGCTTTTTTAAAAAAAAAGCAATTAGAAAAATCTACAATTGTTAACAAGGCCAGTTAGTATGGGTGCCAAATGAAGCTATATCAAAACTGGACAGAAGATGGCTTTGCATTCTTACCTTATATTTGAAGTCCTCCTGCTGAAGTTATGAACATGAAGTTCGGCCATATCTTCAAAGACGTCAGAACAGTACGTACAAACATATAAAGGATTTGAAACAGCCGAGTTATGGCTGAAAACGTGTCTTGTTAGAGTACACCAAGATAAAAAAGTTTCTGCACAGAAAGCACAAGCAAGGCCGAATAATGATCGCTCACTAAATGCAACTTTCATTTTATTTTCAAAATAATGGGCATACAACTTCGACACATTCATAAAAATTTGACCACAGGATTGGCAAACATGCTGTGGTGTGTTTACACATAGTTCATGAGTAAAAACATGTGTTATCAGTGAGCTGCATGTGAAGAAATACTGAAGACACGTGGCACACGTATAGAGCAGTGACGCCATGCCACCACTGCTGTCATTGGCTGTAGTGATACTGCTCGTATCAGAACTGACTGACAGGGGACTTGGAGCTCGAAATTGTTCCGCCACACTGGCATCACTTTTTCCACAACTTAGAGGCAGATTGCTTTGATGAACAACTCTTGACCTGTAAAGCACAATTACATCATTTTTTAATTCCTTTATTACAAAGCACAGATAAAAATTTGAATATATATACCATGTTTAGCTTGTTAAAACCAATAAAAATAATATATATATAATGAATCAATTTCCAGCAATGCAATAATTTGCTACTGAATAAAACTGGAATACTAGCCATCTCTATTCTAGTATCAGAGTTCTACTTTAACTCCCAATAGAATACCAACATCTTTTCAGCAGAAGAAAGGTACATTATGTTAGACTAAATAAAAAGTTATGAGACACCACTATACTATTTGTGTTATTCATGTATATATCTGATTCCTACTGTAACAGCCTTGAAACCAAAAATTAAATGGAATTGTATTTTATGAAGCATTTGTAGTAACCTAGAATTTGGTTGAATTCGATCTAGTATGTTTGTTTTGCAATTTCCTGAAAATCAATGTATATAGACTATTTCATGAAAAGAAATTATTCAGAGGACATTTAATTTGTTTAAGGACAGTACTATGCAAGAGAATTGCTTAAATGTTCGTAATTCCCAGTATTAATGCAAGTTACGATGTCTAAAGGACAATTTTCTACAGTTGAAAATGATTTCTGCGAATAATTTTGTGTTTAAGTATCTTTAATTTCCATTTCTGACCATTTTGTATTGATAGTAAATGATTATGTATTTATTCTGATTGTTTTTAATATGTTTCAATTGTTTAAATGTAGTTAATGTTCGAGGAATATCTGGTGGAAGCTTTTGAAGTGTTCTAGAAATTTCGATGGAGTTTATATGAAGCTAACACCCAAGACAGAGAACCAGTTTATACAGACTCAATATACGACGGCAAAGGACTGTACTTTCTGTGGAAGGAGTGTTGTACGCAATCTCTGGATTGTATGTTTGCATGTAAACAGTATCGTTGACATCGTGTTTATGAAAATAAAACCAAGTTTACAGTGAACTATGTGGTGGAATGGTTATTATCATATTAATGTAACCCACGAACAATCTAATATGACGACTGAGTACAGTGACAAGGGATCATTAACATCTGTGAGATGCCAATCCCCTAAAAGAATTTGCAGCAGATTTACAATTCGCAAATAAAATTTTCGGAGATTATCAACTGGCCAAGATGGTTAGAAAAGTTTATAAAGGCTGCACGCTTGGAAGAATTACGATTGAAATCATCATTGGTTCGCGACAGGTTTGGAGAATTCCAACGAGTAAAATAATCGACGACTACGTATGGAGGTATGACGATAGCGGGAGTCGACCAGGCCTTTCCGACAGCAAGTGGAAAAATCTTCCGGCCCGGGATACATATCTACTCCAGCGTGAGGACGACGCTTTTTTGACAGTGGTGAGTTTTGTGTGTGAAGTGTGGTGATTAAGTATTTGGATTCAGTGAAAAAAAGAGGTGTTTAGTGGTGTAAAAGTGCTACAAGGAGAAATATAAGATGAAGAAAAGTATTTAAGTGGTACCAAACTGACGACGAACAGTAAGTTCTAAATATTCAGATATTAGTTTTTGCATGTTCGTTTGTGGCAAGTTAGCAAAAATCAATTCTCCTCAAGTTTCTTTTCATGTTGATTTCATTATTAATTGAAAATGGCCGATAGTCAGAATCTACAAACATTTCTAGAATATTTTGTAGCTAATTTTAAGGCAAAATTTGACAAAAAAATTTCCGAATTTAGAAGTGAATTAAAGAGTGATACTAACAGTAAATTTTCTTAATTTAAAACAAAAAAAGAGTTAAACAACGATAGCAAATTTTATGAAATAGATAGTAAATTTGACAGTAAATTTTCGGAGATTGATGGTAAATTTGACAGTAAATTTCCTCAAATTGATGGCAAATTTGACAGTAAATTTTCTGACTTTAAAACTAAATTGGATTTTGAGAGCAAATTCTCTGAATTGGCTAACTGTTTTGATGAGAAAAATCACTAAGCAATTACAGGGTTTTAGTTCTCAATTCAAAGAATATATTAGTAATTGAAATTTTAAATTGGAGGAAGCAGTTCTAATGTGTCAAGGGATGGTAGATCCAGGGGAAGAGGTCGTGATAAATACGCAAGGAGGAATGATAATGGGGGAGTGAGAAAACAACCCTGAACTTGAAAGAGAAAGGAATCATGGGGGGCAGGCAAAATAAAGACCACCCCTGTATTGGGCCCCGCAGTGGTGGACTAGAATGTGGGTCCAGGTACCGACTGCTATAGTGTTCATACCATTTTTATGAATAATCCCCGAGAAGATTTATTAGAAGAGCTGGAGGATAACGAAGAGGTTTTAGATAAAGTTCCCATAGCGCAAATTAATTCTTTTAATAAACAAATAGATGCTCTGATTGAAATGGGATCAGAGGTTTCTTGCCTTGCTGAGGGATTATTTAATGAAATTGAGAACACCAATCAAATTGAAGTGTTACCAGTTAACAGTATGACAGTTATTACTGCTACTGGTTCTCGAAGTAAGAGAATTAAACAGGAAATGTTGATGGAAGGGTGTATGGGGTCTGTAAATGTAGAAATACTCACGTATGTAGTTCCTAAGTTGAATGTTAATTGTATTCTAGGGATGGATTGGCTTACAAAAGTAAGAGCTGTTGTAGACTGAGGGAAAGGTAACTTGCGGATTAAATTAAACAGTGGGGACTACTGGGTTAATTTGAGAAGATTTGGAAAGGGATACAAGAAGTAGCTCATGTGAAGGTTAAATATAAGAATGCTGGTGTAGCTAGAGTTTGTGAAGAACTATTACCACAGATTTGTGTAAATGTGTTAAGGCAGAGTAATGAGAATAATAGTCTGCTTGAAGGTCAGGAGATAGACGAAGGAAAGGTTAATAATTACCCAAACAGTATGAAGCTATTGCCATCAGACCAACAAGAAATGCTGAAATGTCTAATTGAAGAATATGGTGATGTCTTCTCTGACAAACCAGGTTTTATCAAAAATTATGAGTGTAAACTCACTGTAAAATCTGAAGAGCCTTTCTTTATTAAGCCATAACCAATCCCTTTGGCCAAGAGAGATGAAGTAAATAAGGAGATAAATTGAATGTTGGAATGGGGGATAATAGAGAGGTCTAGGAGACCCTACAATAATGCCTTGGTTGTTGTTATAAAATTGGACAATTCTGTGCGGCTAGGGCTGGATGCTTGCACATTAAACAAGCATTTAGTAACAGAACGGGATCCTCCTCCACCTATCAGTGAGTTGTTACACAGGTTTAAAGGTAAAAGATATATTTCGTCTATCGATCTGACTGCGTCCTATTGGCAAGTCCCGTTTTCAGAAGAATCACGGAAATACACTGCCTTTCTATTTGATGGCCGTTGTTATAATTTTCGAGTTTTAGACGATATTCTTATAATGTCAGAAACGCTTGAGGAACATTGGGAGCTACTTAGGAAAGTTTTAGAAGCATTGAGAAAGGGTGGTATGACTATTAAGTTAAAGAAAAGTACATTTTTGCAAAAAGAGGTTGAATTTCTGGGCCACCGTATTACACCATAGGGGATCCTGCCTACTGATGATAAAATAAATGCCATTAAGAATTTTCCCCAACCTAGCGATAGTAAACAACTAAAGAGTTTCTTTGGATTGTGTGAATATTACAGGAAGTTCCTTCAGGGGCAAGCTTTAAATAGCCCTGCTTTAAGAGATTTGGAGAAACAAAATGTCAAGTGGATGTGGTCCTCAGAATGTGAAAGAGATTTTTAGAAAATCAAATTTGAATTATGTCATGCCAATATCCTCTATTATCCAGATTGGGATCTAGACTTTTGCCTTACCGCGGATAGCTCTTTCTACGGTCTAGGAGTACATGTCTTCCAGGAAGTAGAAATCAATGGAAAACCGGATTCTAGGACTACTGCCTTTGCCAGTAGAAAACTACAACCAGCTGAGACTAGATACATGATCACTGAAAGGGAGGCCTTATCTACTGTGTGGGGTTTGACTAAGTTTAGGTACCTGCTATTAGGCAGAAAAATTATTGTATATACGGACCATACGGCTCTTTCATTTTTGTTGAAGTGTAAATTAGTCCACAGTCAGCTAACCCGTTGGGCATTGATTCTGCAGGAATACAATTTAGAGATTTGTTATAGTCCTGCTAGTCAAAATCAAGTTGCAGATGCTTTGTCACGTCTACCATTAGGTCTGGATCCGAAAAGAGATGTCTAGGACCACAGACTGAGGTTAACATTGTTTATCTAAAAGGAGTACTGTATGAGACTGAGGTTAAGTATTCCTTGAGACAAATCAACAATGAACAGGACAAAGATGTAGCTATAGCAGAAATAAAAACTAATTTTGATAACCCAGAATACAATGATAAGCTTCAGAAATATTACACTTTGCATGGAGGAGTTTTATTTAGAAGGACCAGTGAAGACGATGATGGTTGGAAGTTATGGCTTCCAGAAAGTTTGGTTGAAAAAATTGTTTGGCATCACCACTATAGTTACGGGCATTATGGGCCATCCAAGTGTTACCGAGTACTGAAGGAAGATATCTACTTCAATGATATGAGGAGAAGGATTTCCAAGC
The DNA here is from genome assembly GCA_031002005.1 of Vandiemenella viatica. Lineage (NCBI taxonomy): Eukaryota > Metazoa > Arthropoda > Insecta > Orthoptera > Morabidae > Vandiemenella > Vandiemenella viatica. Next base: position 1,815,426 of record JARYHS010008074.1, read on the forward strand.
TATTAAAGTTGTGTGAAGTGCATCAAAAAGCTAAAATAGATTGTGTTAAGCAAGTTGGAAAAATGCAAAATATCATCCCAACTGGTGTATTGGAATTAGTTTCTGCTGATGTGCTTGGCCCCTCGGGGAGGAGTGACCCATATTTTAGTTTTATTCAATTTTTTTTCCAAGTCCGTTAAACTTTACCCTATAAAGAAGATTGATGAATATTGTCAGAAGGTTGGTAAACCTAGGAGGGTGCTTTCGTACAATGCCCCGCAATTCACTAGTAAAGTGTCGATAGAAAAACTCGAACAGGATGGGATAGAAGTTAAACATACTTCTGCTCATCATCCGGCAGGAAATCCCGTAGAACGCTTAATGAGGGAAATAGGACATTGGTTTAGGACGTATTTCACAGACCAACACAGTAAGTGGGAGTATGAAGGAGAAAATTTTAAAAATGTAATTAATTCTATACCTAGTGATACAACTGAAATACTACTCATTGAGCTGATGTTTAAGAAACCGGCTAATAGATTAATTCAAGAATGTCTTAGTTTTCCAAACAGAAAGAATTTCAACTAATAGGAAAAGCTAGGTTTAGCTCTTAAAAATTTAAAGGAGAAGGCTATAAGGAGAAAGAAAAAACATAATAAAGGTCAAAAATGTACAGAATATAAAGTTGTGGACTTAGTGTTAGTCGAAGTCCATAGTAAGTCATCAACTTTGTGACAAAAGACTCATAAGTTTAACCGTTTATTTGAAGGCCCTTTCAGGGTAGAGTCTATACCAAGGAAAAACTCTTATGAGCTAATAGACCCTGAAAGTGGTAAATATAAGGGTGTGTATAATGTTGAAGCCCTAAAACCCTTTTATGAATAACTAGTCACTTAAAAAAGGTGTCACTATGTGTAAATATCTAATTTTGCAAGTAAAATTTTGTCAATTGATGTACATAGATAGTTTGTTTGAGTACTCAAGTTCAGATGTAGATATAATGATACAGAATGTTTAAGATGTAAGAATTTCAATGTATAAAGCAATTTGTTGGGATTGCTACATTGTGGAGACAAATGATAAGCTGTAAAATGTAAACAGACTGTTGTCATTAAGAAGCAGACAGCAAGTGTGTAATTTGTAATTATTAATTAATTTTCAACTTAAGGTGATCGAACTGAATGTTTGCTGTGTAAAACGGTAACTGAGAAAATGATTTGATTTGTAAAAAGACAATTATTGTAACCAGAATCAGTGTCATGACTATGTACAGATGATGTATGGAATGAAGGACTGTTTATCTGCATTTTATAATTATAAAAGTCATTATGGTTGATTAATTTAATCTATTTATGTTTGCATTATGTACAAATACAACCTGCTTAGATTCATGACGGATTAAATAAATTTTAACTATGTAAAATTAAGTGAATACTGGGAGGGGGGTTGTAACAGCCCCCAAACCAAAAATTAAATGAAATTGTATTTTATGAAGCATTTGTAGTAACATAGAGTTTGGTTTAATATGATCTGGTATGTTTGTTTTGCAATTTCCTGAAAATCAATGTATATAGACTATTTCATGAAAAGAAATTATTTAGAGGCCATTTAATTTGTTTAAGGACAGTACTATGCAAGAGAATTGCTTAAATGTTCGTAATTCCCAGTATTAATGCAAGTTACGATGTCTAAAGGTCAATTTGCTATAGTTTAAAATGATTTCTGTGAATAATTTTGTGTTTAAGTATCTTTAATTTCCATTTCTCACCATTTTGTATTGATTGTAAATGATTGTGTATCAATTCTGATTGTTTTAAATATGTTTCAATTGTTTAAGTATTGTTAATGTTCGAGAAATATCTGGCGGAAGTTTTTGAAGTGTTCTAGAAATTTCGATGGAGTTTATATAAAGCTAACATCCGAGACAGAGAAACAGTTTATACAGACTCAATATACGACAACAAAGGACTGTATTGTCTGTGGAAGGAGTGATGTGTGCAATCTCTGGATTGTATGTATGCATGCATGTAAACAATATCGTTGATGTTGTGTTTATGAAAATAAAAGCAAGTTTACAGTGAACTATATGGTGGACTGTAGGATCGTAATTTTTCACGGTGTTGAATAATAATATATTTTTCTTGGGCTTCCAGCGGTGTTAAGATGTCATATTTGCGGGACGTAAACAAACAGTTAATCATTGACATTTGGTTGAGAATGAAGGCAGAGATGGACGCCTTCGAAACGTCCCGCAAATATGACATCTTAACACGGCTGGAAGCCCGAGAAAAATATATTAATATATGGTGGACTGCTTATTATCATATTAATATAAACCACGAACAATCTAATACTACAGTTCGGTACCGAAAGAGTAGTTTAGAAAAGTTTTTCTTCAAAAAGCACACTATATTTTAGAGTTAGTTTTGCAATTTTTAACAAATTATTATAATTTATTAAATATTTTTTTAAATTCCTTTTTTATATAATACGTAACTGCTGCATCTTCCATGCAGAATTCGGTAATGGAGTACTGTGATAGTGGCATGGTTAAGAAGAAGGAATTATGTGGTGGACTACTGCAGTTACAACAATTAATATGGCGGCCACAACTGGAGATGTTGGGCACGTCATCACTGCTCTGTGGGTAGCAAGCCTTCCTGTTGTGAAAGGAAAGGTCCAGTTTGGTGGCTATTTAAGCAGCAAGTTGCGAATATCTAACATTTTATTATTACATGAACAGTTGTACCATGTCACATTTGTGAATACCAGTGCAACATCAAAACTTACTCTCTAGTTGTTTTCCTCCAGGAGTTTGTTCTTGATAATTTTGCTGGAATTGCCACTTGTAACAATGTGAACACAGTACTGAGAGCCGACTTATAAAGGAGATATTTCTGACAGCAGCTGTCACCACACGACTTCCCCGCGTCCCTCTGTCTCCTCCACTACAGCGCCATCAGAGCAGCCACCAGTCAGGTCCACACTGCTCAGATAAGACTGGACACACACAAAAACCAAAACAACAGCCAAGCACTCGAGAAAATATACTATACGTCTAATAAGAGACAGCGCTATCAGAGCAGCCACCAGTCAGGTCCACACTGCTCAGATAAGACTGGACACACACAAAAACCAAAACAACAGCAAGCACTCGAGAAAATATACTAGACTTCTAATAAGAGACAGCGCTATCAGAGCAGCCACCAGTCAGGTCCACACTGCTCAGATAAGACTGGACACACACAAAAAACCAAAACAACAGCAGAGCACTCGAGAAAATATACTAGACATTCTAATAAGAGACAGCGCTATCAGAGCAGCCACCAGTCAGGTCCACACTGCTCAGATAAGACTGGACACACACAAAAACCAAAACAACAGCCAAGCACTCGAGAAAATATACTAGACGTACTAATAAGAGACAGCGCTATCAGAGCAGCCACCAGTCAGGTCCACACTGCTCAGATAAGACTGGACACACACAAAAACCAAAACAACAGCCAAGCACTCGAGAAAATATACTAGACGTACTAATAAGAGACAGCGCTATCAGAGCAGCCACCAGTCAGGTCCACACTGCTCAGATAAGACTGGACACACACAAAAACCAAAACAACAGCCAAGCACTCGAGAAAATATACTAGACTTACTAATAAGAGACAGCGCTATCAGAGCAGCCACCAGTCAGGTCCACACTGCTCAGATAAGACTGGACACACACAAAAACCAAAACAACAGCCAAGCACTCGAGAAAATATACTAGACGTACTAATAAGAGACAGCGCTATCAGAGCAGCCACCAGTCAGGTCCACACTGCTCAGATAAGACTGGACACACACAAAAACCAAAACAACAGCCAAGCACTCGAGAAAATATACTAGACGTACTAATAAGAGACAGCGCTATCAGAGCAGCCACCAGTCAGGTCCACACTGCTCAGATAAGACTGGACACACACAAAAACCAAAACAACAGCCAAGCACTCGAGAAAATATACTAGACGTACTAATAAGAGACAGCGCTATCAGAGCAGCCACCAGTCAGGTCCACACTGCTCAGATAAGACTGGACACACACAAAAACCAAAACAACAGCAGAGCACTCGAGAATATACTAGACATACTAATAAGAGACAGCGCAATCAGAGCAGCCACCAGTCAGGTCCACACTGCTCAGATAAGACTGGACACACACAAAAACCAAAACAACAGCCAAGCACTCGAGAAAATATACTAGACGTACTAATAAGAGACAGCGCTATCAGAGCAGCCACCAGTCAGGTCCACACTGCTCAGATAAGACTGGACACACACAAAAACCAAAACAACACCAGAGCACTCGAGAAAATATACTAGACGTACTAATAAGAGACAGCGCTATCAGAGCAGCCACCAGTCAGGTCCACACTGCTCAGATAAGACTGGACACACACAAAAACCAAAACAACAGCCAAGCACTCGAGAAAATATACTAGACGTACTAATAAGAGACAGCGCTATCAGAGCAGCCACCAGTCAGGTCCACACTGCTCAGATAAGACTGGACACACACAAAAACCAAAACAACAGCCAAGCACTCGAGAAAATATACTAGACGTGCTAATAAGAGACAGCGCTATCAGAGCAGCCACCAGTCAGGTCCACACTGCTCAGATAAGACTGGACACACACAAAAACCAAAACAACAGCCAAGCACTCGAGAAAATATACTAGACGTACTAATAAGAGACAGCGCTATCAGAGCAGCCACCAGTCAGGTCCACACTGCTCAGATAAGACTGGACACACACAAAAACCAAAACAACAGCCAAGCACTCGAGAAAATATACTAGACGTACTAATAAGAGACAGCGCTATCAGAGCAGCCACCAGTCAGGTCCACACTGCTCAGATAAGACTGGACACACACAAAAACCAAAACAACAGCCAAGCACTCGAGAAAATATACTAGACGTACTAATAAGAGACAGCGCTATCAGAGCAGCCACCAGTCAGGTCCACACTGCTCAGATAAGACTGGACACACACAAAAACCAAAACAACAGCCAAGCACTCGAGAAAATATACTAGACGTACTAATAAGAGACAGCGCTATCAGAGCAGCCACCAGTCAGGTCCACACTGCTCAGATAAGACTGGACACACACAAAACCCAAACAACAGCCAAGCACTCGAGAAAATATACTAGACGTGCTAATAAGAGACAGCGCTATCAGAGCAGCCACCAGTCAGGTCCACACTGCTCAGATAAGACAGGACACACACAAAAACCAAAACAACAGCCGAGCACTCGAGAATATACTAGACGTACTAATAAGAGACAGCGCTATCAGAGCAGCCACCAGTCAGGTCCACACTGCTCAGATAAGACTGGACACACACAAAAACCAAAACAACAGCCAAGCACTCGAGAAAATATACTAGACGTGCTAATAAGAGACAGCGCTATCAGAGCAGCCACCAGTCAGGTCCACACTGCTCAGATAAGACTGGACACACACAAAAACCAAAACAACAGCCGAGCACTCGAGAAAATATACTAGACGTGCTAATAAGAGACAGCGCTATCAGAGCAGCCACCAGTCAGGTCCACACTGCTCAGATAAGACTGGACACACACAAAAACCAAAACAACAGCCAAGCACTCGAGAAAATATACTAGACGTACTAATAAGAGACAGCGCTATCAGAGCAGCCACCAGTCAGGTCCACACTGCTCAGATAAGACTGGACACACACAAAAACCAAAACAACAGCCAAGCACTCGAGAAAATATACTAGACGTACTAATAAGAGACAGCGCTATCAGAGCAGCCACCAGTCAGGTCCACACTGCTCAGATAAGACTGGACACACACAAAAACCAAAACAACAGCCAAGCACTCGAGAAAATATACTAGACGTACTAATAAGAGACAGCGCTATCAGAGCAGCCACCAGTCAGGTCCACACTGCTCAGATAAGACTGGACACACACAAAAACCAAAACAACAGCCAAGCACTCGAGAAAATATACTAGACGTACTAATAAGAGACAGCGCTATCAGAGCAGCCACCAGTCAGGTCCACACTGCTCAGATAAGACTGGACACACACAAAAACCAAAACCAGCCAAGCACTCGAGAAAATATACTAGACGTGCTAATAAGAGACAGCGCTATCAGAGCAGCCACCAGTCAGGTCCACACTGCTCAGATAAGACAGGACACACACAAAAACCAAAACAACAGCCGAGCACTCGAGAAAATATACTAGACGTGCTAATAAGAGACAGCGCTATCAGAGCAGCCACCAGTCAGGTCCACACTGCTCAGATAAGACTGGACACACACAAAAACCAAAACAACAGCCAAGCACTCGAGAAAATATACTAGACGTACTAATAAGAGACAGCGCTATCAGAGCAGCCACCAGTCAGGTCCACACTGCTCAGATAAGACTGGACACACACAAAAACCAAAACAACAGCCAAGCACTCGAGAAAATATACTAGACGTACTAATAAGAGACAGCGCTATCAGAGCAGCCACCAGTCAGGTCCACACTGCTCAGATAAGACTGGACACACACAAAAAACCAAAACAACAGCCAAGCACTCGAGAAAATATACTAGACGTGCTAATAAGAGACAGCGCTATCAGAGCAGCCACCAGTCAGGTCCACACTGCTCAGATAAGACTGGACACACACAAAAACCAAAACAACAGCCGAGCACTCGAGAATATACTAGACGTGCTAATAAGAGACAGCGCTATCAGAGCAGCCACCAGTCAGGTCCACACTGCTCAGATAAGACTGGACACACACAAAAACCAAAACAACAGCCAAGCACTCGAGACTATTACTAGACGTACTAATAAGAGACAGCGCTATCAGAGCAGCCACCAGTAGGTCCACACTGCTCAATAAGACTGCACACACAAAAACCAAAACAACAGCCAAGCACTCGAGAATATACTAGACGTACTAATAAGAGACAGCGCTATCAGAGCAGCCACCAGTCAGGTCCACACTGCTCAGATAAGACTGGACACACACAAAAACCAAAACAACAGCCAAGCACTCGAGAAAATATTACTACGTACGTAATAAGAGAGGACAGCGCTATCAGAGCAGCCACAGTCAGGTCCACCTGCTCAGATAAGACTGGCACACACAAAAACCCAAAACACACAGCCAAGCACTCGAGAAAAATACTAGACGTACTAATAAGAGACAGCGCTATCAGAGCAGCCACCAGTCAGGTCCACACTGCTCAGATAAGACTGACACACAAAAACCAAAACACAGCCAGCATCGA
>JARYHS010008074.1:1823707-1841687 GCA_031002005.1 Vandiemenella viatica
GTCTAGTTCCAATATCCATTTCAGTAATAGTAATAGTCTGAGTACACTTTCAGTCACTAATGAAGATGTTTATAAAGCATTGGGCGAACTAGATGTTCGAAGAGTTGTGGCCCTGACCAAATACCACCTAATGTTTTGAAATACTGTAGAGTCTTGCTTTTCCATCCTTTAAAATACTTGTTTAACAGGTCTCTAAAGACAGGAATTTTTCCAGATTTATTTAAGCTTGGTCATGTTGTTCCTGTGCATAAATGCGGATCGAAGGAAGATGTTAAGAATTATAGACCTATTGTTATACAATCGGTGTTAGCAAAAATCTTCGAGAAGTTGGTGCTAAACAAAATCTATCCCATGTTTCGTAACATAATTACTCCAAAGCAACATGGTTTCTCTCCTGGAAAATCAACAGCAACTAACCTTGTGACTCTTCAAAATGAAATAATTAGAGCATTTAGTGAGCGAAAACAACACGATGCCATATATCTTTACTTTTCAAAGGCATTTGATAAAGTTAGCCACCCCCACCTTCTTACTAAGTTGAAGGAATATGGCATAGTTGGTAAATTATTGGAGTGGTTTTGTAGCTACCTCAGCAACAGAAGGTTGATTGTAAAGGCTTTTGGCTCATTGTCATCTGCTTTCGCAGCAACTTCTGGGGTACCTCAGGGTTCATACCTAGGCCCATTGTTGTTCAATATTTTCATAAATGATTTAGTTAGTATTTTTGCCAGTTGCCTTTTCTTTTGCAGATGACATTAAGATTTTCGAGAAAATCTTGACTCGAGATGACTGCTTAGATCTTCAGAATTGCTTAAAAGCTATTGTGAAATGGTGTCAACAAAACAGGATGAAACTTAATGTTAATAAATGTTCCTGCATTACTTTTCTCCGCACTAAATCTGCATTACATTTTGAATTTGAAATGGAAAATCAGCTACTGAATCGCTGCACAACTGTAAGAGACCTAGGAGTTCTTCTAACGTTCAATCTCAGTCCAGAAGAACATGTCCACATCATATGTGCCAAGGCCTCCAAGTGCCTGGGCTTACTGGCACGCACTTCCAGATTTATTAATAATATCCAGACACTCAGGCTCTTGTACTGTGCCCATGTCAGACCCATACTTGAGTATTGCAGCGTTTGTACGGTCGCCTCATCAGATCACACTAATTAAACACATTCAGAATCTTCAAAATAAGTTCTTAAGGCTTATAGGTTGTCGCATGGGCTTTCATTACAAAGACGTTCCACTGGTTGCTGTTGGAACCTACCTTGGCCTCCATCCTTTGGAGTCGAGACGGAATGTTCATGGTGTCATTTTTCTGCATAAAGTAATCTCAGGTGTTATAGACTGCCCTGAAATTCTCAGACATGTATATTTTCGTTGTCCATCTGGTACACGGTTGGGGGAACTATTTGGTCGTAGACATCTGCGCACAAACTATGAGGCTAGCAGTGCCATAGAACTGATTCAGAGACTAGGTAACAGAATACCTCCTGAACTTGAGGTTTCATTGTCAGTGTTGCTGTTTTCAAGCGAGTACTCATACGTGAGTGGAGTCAGCAATGATGGACTAAGTACAGTCACGGTCTATTATTCCCTGTAATAATGTTTATTTTTCTGTAGTTTTATGTTGAGTCTTATTATTAGTTTTAGAATATTTAATAATTTTCTTTTGTGTAATTGTTTTTCTAGTTTTAGTAATATTAAACTATACTTGCTATTTTTTGTTATCTTCTTGTTTTCACTGTAACTAATTTGTTCACAATAGTAAGTCGTTATCATAAGATATAATAATGTAAAATGGCTTTTTCCGTTGGAATAAATAAATAAAATAAAATGTTTGGTACTCCTACGATGTCCGCCACGCATGCGCAGTAGGACAGCAGTTTTTTAATGAGGTTTCACGGATTTAGACTTATTTCGTCTCCATATATTCCTTCCTCCATGGTGTATACTTTTCATATTACTAGTTGTCTTTGTTGTTGGAATGCTTCGTGTCATGGAGGAAGGAAATATATGGATACCACGCAAGAGACCTTCACCACACATTGAAGTGAAGCAGGGCGGAGGAGGAGTGGGGGGGGGGGTGCATGCCGGAGTGGAGGGGGCATGGCCGCTTCCAAACAGACACGGGGAAAATGTACAAAAACTTCAAAGGGACTCTAGGATAAACGTGACGCCGCAATCTGGTGATGGATTATTATGGAACTCGATGAGACAAATCAAAAATGAAATATAAAATTTTTTATATCCTGCTTAGTTTTCGAGATATTCTGTCTCAAATGTGAAATGGTTTTGGTTGAAATTCAGAAGAAAAAATTAGTCAAAGTCAAATTTGATGATGGATTCTTATTTAAAAAGACGAGACAAATGAAAAATAAACAATAAACATTTTCGATATCTCACCTAGTTCTCGAGATATACTGTATCAAAAGTGAGGTGTCTTGAGTTGAAATGGAGAAGAAAAATTTCGCAAAAGTCAAATTTAATGATCAATTCTTATGTAACACGACGAGACAAATCGAAAATAAAGAATAAAATGTTTCGATATCTTGCTTAGTTTTCGGGATATACTGGGATTGGGTTGATACGCGGCCTGGACCAGAAATTAATTCTGCCAAAGCTACAATGAATTACATACGGAATGTATATTTCAGTTTTTTTTACTACCACTAGTGGTTAGGTTGAAATGCGGCCTACGCCAGAATAAAAATAGTTATCTTGTTAACATACATCGTAAGCTTAATTGCAAATGGCTGGAAGTAGTTTCCATCACGATATACGTTTTGTCACTAACTTGGTTCTCATGAAATTACTAACAGTAATAGATAAATTCTTTGTCCCTCATGGAACAACAAAACCATTCTGGTACAGACTGCATTTAGACCTAACCACAAGCTCCATTAAATTGCCGCTATAGAATCAAACTATGTAGACATACCCACACACGCATATTTGAATCGCAAACTGTATTTGCAGTTACAACATCTTTTGCTTCATCAAGATTCCTAGATTGCATGGCATAATTTAACACATTTAATTTCATCATACACTGTCACCATAAACTGCAACGTGCTAAAGAAAGCGCAATGCTAAATTCACTGAATCGCGATGTAAAACACACCCCTTTAAATCTCATTTTCAACACTCGTTAAAAAGTAACGCTAGTCTATTATGTGCAAAATAGCAAGGTATGCTGATTTTCTACACTACACCAACAAAAATTTGAGAACAAAGTCATTCCATTGAGAGCTATGACTAAATATTTATAGACATGCTCCAAAGTTTGTAACGTCTTCCACCCACTTCAACAACGATAATTAGAATTCAACTTACTTATGAAATGATATTTCAGGTTCTTTCCTGTCTGGCCTATTTGTGCAACCGTACGCAGCACAAGATGGCATTATAAAACACTTATACACATTACAAAATGAAACAATCACTGCATATAACACAATGTGAACATCGCAATTTTTTGGAAGCGCAATATCGCCGTTGCCGCCACTGCGCATGCGCCAGAGCTTAGAGCCTGCTTCACGGATTTAACGTCACTTCCCCTCCATATATTTCCTCCATGGTCCTTTGTCGTGTCGACTATGCAGTATCTTTGTATTGTAACCGTTACCCACAGCTGATTGCGTCGTGTGTTGTGTTGGTCTGCAGGTGATACCGTTAAAATGCTCAGGTGCTCACTACTCTCAAAACAACAGCAGCAGGTGGTATGGAGACGACACACACCGTCCATGTTAAACAAGAGGTGGGTTCACTTCTTATAAATATATATGTGTGTGTGTGCAACATGGCCGCCCCTTCCATAAGCCTCGTGTTTACTAGTCTGTTGTTTTCCGTGTGCTTGATGTGTTTGAGCGAGCTCATCTTACTCATTAATGTATATAACTGGAATCACGTGACGTTCGCAGTATATTTATGTATGTCAGCTATAACATAGAAATAAATTGCTTCGCCAAAGTCATGTATATTCGAAACAGTTTACAACGTTGAATATGATTGTTTTTAACGGGATAAAGTATGTTATTTTCACTTCAGTGAATACATGTGGAAATGTTTACAGTTCTATTGAGATACAAAGCTGTTTAGCAACAAATTCACGTTTTTGTAGTATCGGAACTCAAATTGTTCACTGGAATTACATTTCCCTAGGATGAGGTGTAACGGTGTATATGTTAAGCTGTTTTTCATAATTTGTTTGACTAACGGTGAGTTCTTGAGGGCTCCAATCTGTAGTTGTGTGATCTTTATTATCCTGTTCTACTTAAAGCTAGATGTGTAGTTCTGTCAGGGTTTAATTCTAGATGGGGATACCAGTACAGTCTCTTACCGCCTCGTGAAGTAAATAAGCACACAGACCATGTGGTATATATGACATCATGGTGACTTATTTCAATCTGCATGTACCAACCCAGTAACTGCGATAGTTATGATTCGAAAATTGGGTATCTGCAACATCATGGGTTATGGTTACATTTCACTTTGGTCCAGACTACATTACGACCAAAACTCAAATTTATAAAATATAATTTTGTCAGTATTCATTTGAGTTTATGTTGTAAGGCAGCCTGGACCATACGTTACAATGACGTCATATATTCCACGTGATCTGTGTGTTTACTACGTGAGGCGGTAAGAGATTGTTGCGGTATCCCCATCTAGAACTAAACTGTTATATTTTTCAAGCAGGTTTGTTAGATACAAACACATGATGCATGTCACTCAACTGATTCTATCTACAAAGTTGTCACTTATGCTTGATTCGCTTATTCCAACAATGGTGATTTGTTTTGTTTTTTGCTTTCTCCTTGAGGAATTACATTTTCTTAAATAAAAAGGTTTCATTCTTAGTGTTAACATTCAACCTCCAAGTAGTTTCTGTCTCAGGCACCTTTCATCTTCAACAGCACTACTTCTAACTCTACGCTCTTATTAAATTAAATAAAATTAAAATTGAGCGCATGCTCCGGTGGCAATTTCAGTAAACACCCATCTCCCCCCTTTTCTACATCCACCTACATTTACCCTTTACAAATTTTAACTTTAAATTCTTTCAATATTTTTGTCAAATTATTCATTATTTCTCTTGGTAACTTTTTCCAATCCCTGACACCCTTACCTAAAAAAGAGAATCTTCCTACACCCTTGTGCCTGAAATCGAGTGCCAACTTGTGGTCATGGTTATCTTTTCCCTTCCATGCATTAATTTCAATTCTTACACCAATATCTTTCCATGCCTCATCACCAATATATGCCTTGAACACTCCCATGACCCGCTTCATCCTCCTCCTGTCTTGCAATGAATCCCATTCCAGGTCTTTTATGACATCTGTTACTGATTGCGTTCTGTGATAATGTCCAGAAACAAATGTAGCAGCCCTTTTTTGCACCCTCTCCAACTCCTGTATTTGATACGTAAAATGAGTGTCCCATACTACACTACCATATTCGAGCAATGGTCGCACCAAAGTTTTTTAACCCAATTCGTTTACTTCTCTCGTATATCAGCTCATCACCCTCTCCAACAAATGCAGAATTTTGAAACTTTTCCTACTACCTGTCCAATTTCATGTGCCCAGTTGAACTTGTTATCAAATGTAATGCCAAGATATGTACATTTTTAAGTCTTCAATAAGCAATTCTTTACCCACCTTATAATCATTATAAATCTTTAGTTTCTAATTTGTGTATCTAAAAAGCTGACTCTCCTATGTATTTATCTTCATCCTATGTTTACCAACCCAACTAGATATCCTGTCCAGATCACCATGCAACTGTTTACAATCCTCAACCGTTTTGATCCTTTTATATAGCATTATGTCATCTGCAAACAATCTAATTTCTGATAGTAAACAATCAACACAATTATTCATTAGAATAATAAATAGCAATGGCCCCAATACGCTACCCTGTGGCACTCCAATTTTTACTTCCACTTCTTTTGATACTGCATTTCCTACCTTGACTTTGTTTCCTACCTTTCAAAAATTCTTCTATCCAGCAAATCACTTTCTGATCCACTCCAATAGATTTTACTGCCATTTTATGGGTCATTCTGTCAAAAGCCTTTGAAAGATCTAGTGCTACACTGTCAACTTGAACTCCCTTGTCCATTTCATCCAAAATTGCACCTTTATATTTTTTAGGTTATATTATGATAAAATGCTCCATTTTAATATATCTCTGTAAAGTAAGCAGTTATGAACATGAGGTGTCGGATCGCATGTTGTTTCTCGAACTTTGTTAACCCAAGGACCAGTAAAATGTTAAAAATAATTATAGGAACTACTAACTCAGAAGGGCGCAATTTAGTTAACCAACCCTACCAATTGTTATCATATATGGCACAGTCCCTTAATACTTGAACCTACAACGAGGCCCTCTCTAAAGGAACGCCTCGTTGATGCTAGCTAGAAATGTTACCCTTTATAGCAGTTGTATCCTATAGAGTCCAGATTTTTTCCTCTTCATTGTATTATCAATGTATTAGGCATTGTTTGATCTTTAGGCCTTTGGCTTTTAATCTCTTACATCATTTCACAGTGTGAATACTGTATCCCTTCTGGCTGAACAATCTTTAATAACTAATTTTTTGCTATAACTTTTTTTTTCTGCTGTCGTCAGTCTTTCGACTGGTTTGATGCAATCCTCCATCCTTTCCTATCCTGTGCTAACCTCTTCATTTCTATATACCCCTTACAGCCCACGCCCTCAATTATCTGTTTTATATATTCTAATCTCTGTCTTCCTCTACTATTCTTACCATCGACTGTTCCCTCCACTAACGAATTAACCAATCCTGCACGTCTCAAAATATGACCTACCAGCCTGTCTCACCTTTCTGTAAGACTCTTCCACAAACTTCTTTCCTCGCCCGTCATTTCCAAAACTTTGTCTCTCCACTTAAGTTTGAGCATATTTCTTTAGCGCCACATTTCAAATGCTTTAATTTTCCTTCTTTCTGGTATTCCTTAAGTCCATGTTTCGCTACCGTAAAGAGCTGTGCTGCACACAAAGAGTTTCAAAAAGTTCTTTCTAATTCCTAGATCAATGTTTGAAACTAAAAGGTTTCTCTTTTTCATGAAGGCTCTTTTTGCTAGTGCTATTCTGCTTTTGACACCATTCCTGCTTCGGCCATCGGTTGTAATTTTACTTCCCAAGTAACAGAATTCGCTTACTTCTCCTATTGCATCCGAACCTATTTTTATATTTAATCTACTAGTATTGGTATCATTTCTGCTACATTTCATCACTTTTGTCTTGCTTTGATTTATATTCAGTCCAAAATCTTCCTTCAGTATTTTGTTCATGCCATTCAGTAACTTGTCAATATCCTCAGCCCTCTCTGCTAACAAGACAATGTCATCAGCAAATCGTAGCATACTAATTATTTCTTCCTGAAAACTTATGCCACATGAATATTTTTCTTCGACTTTCTTCATTGCTTCTTCTACATACAAGTTGAATATTAACGGGGATAGCTACAACCTTGTCTCACACCCTTTTTAACTGATGTATGTCTCTCGTGATTCTCTACTTTTATTATAGCCACTTGATTTTTATATAGTTTATAGAGTATTCTTCTATCACGATACTTTAGACCTGACTTCTTCAAATTTTTGAACATCTTGTCCCACCTAACATTATCAAAAGCTTTTTCTAAATCAACTAATGCCATAAAAGTATCTTTGTTTTTCTTGATCCGCCCTTCAAGTATTAATCTTAAAGACAGAATTGCTTCCCTTGTACCGCCATTTTTCCTAAACCCAAACTGATCTTCACCTACTATCTCTTCTACTACCCTTTCCATCCTTCTGTATGTTATTCTGGTCAGTTATTTTGAAGCATGTGATAGACTAATGGTGCGATAATTCTCACATTTGTCGGCTTGTGCTTTCTTTGGAAGTGTGAAGATGATATTTTTATTAAAATCAGTTGGAATTTCTCCTGTTCATAACTTTTTGATATCAGCTTGAATAATCTTTCGATTCCTTCCTCTCCTAGGGATTTAAGAAGTTCTGCAGGGATCTCAATTCCAACTGCCTTATTTGCTTCCAAGTCATTCAGAGCTTTATTAAATTCTGTCCTCAAAACAGGATATCCTAAGTCATCAATGTCAACATCATCTTCCTTTTCATTACACTATTGTTCAAGTTGTCCCCATCATAAAGTTTCTCAATGTATTCTTTCCATCGGTTAGCTCTATCTTCTGAGCTTAAAAGAGGTTTCCCATCGGCAGTTTTAATGTTCATACCTCTTTTCTTCATTTCGCCAAAATTCTGTTTGATCTTTCTATATGCAACATTTACTTTACCTACAACCATTTCTTTTTCTTCTTCCTCACACTTTTCTTCTAGCCCTTTTTCTTTTGCTTTTCTGCATTTCCTATTTATTTGATTTCTAAATTGCCTGCATTGATCTCTTCCTGCTTCATCCTGAACATTTTTGTACCTTCTCCTCTGATCCATCAGCTCCAAAATTTCTTCTGTGATTCAAGGTTTTCAGGCAGATTGTTCCCTAAAGCCTAATGTTTCATTACCAGCTTTCATTATTTCGGTCTTTAATGCATTACATTCGTCCTCGGTTGAGCTCCTTTCAGAGTTACTTCTTAGACCCAAGTCTACTAGGTGTATTTCTGCAAATTTTTCTCTTGTGCTAGATTGTTTCAGTTTATTCACTTGCAGTCTGTTCTGCTTATACTGCTTCCTTATTCGCTTGAATTTCAGCCTGCACTTCATTACTATCAAATTATGGTCAGAGTCTATATCTGCTCCCGGGTAAGCTTTACAGTCTAGAAATTGATTCCTGAATCTCTATTTGACCATGATATAATCTAGCTGATATCTGCCTGTATCCCCAGGACGTTTCCAGGTGTAAATTCTTCTTGCATGGTTCTTAAACAGTGTGTTTGCCACTACTAGCTTATATTTTTCACAAAATTAAGCAACCAGCTTCTTCGTTCATTTCTTTCTCCTAGACCAAAACTTCCTACAGTATTCCCATCTTTTCCTTCTCCCTCCATTGCATTCCAATCACCCATGATTATTAGATTTTCCTCCCCCTTCACATATTGAATTAATTCTTCAATTTCAGCATATATTTTTTCTATTTCCTCGTCATCTTCCTGTGACGTTGGCATATATACTTGTACTAATGTGGTTGGGACGGGCTTAGTTTCTAACCTCATCAAAATAATCCTGTCACTAAACTGTTCATAATAACTCACCCTTTTCCCTACTTTCTTGTTCATTACAATTTTTTAAATTTAATTAGAATTAAGTTTTCAGTGTTCTACTTGCGAACATCCTGTTCAGGCAGCAATTAGAGGAACAGCGCTATCCAGTGTGAGTATGGACAACCCTGTTCTCTACGGGAGGTGTTTTGCTCCTCCGACTACCCAAATCCGAGAGTCGCGTCGTGTTTGTCACTTCAGGACACCACCTCTGTGGGTTACAGGCCTTCTAGAGGGTTGATTGTTTTCCCAGCAATTTTTTATATTCTACAAACATGTTTAGTGATAAAAATAACTTTTTTGGGCAGTTAATAAGTATTAATCATTTTGACATCTATGGAGGAAGTTTCTCTTATAGACAAATGCTCAGTGTAGTTCAAAGAAATCTAGTAAGAAACTTAAATGTTTTAAACCTTTGACCTTATTAGTGTTATTGTTATTAGTATTTTTGTTGTATTGGTACTTTAAATGGAAGCTAGTCTGTAATCTAGTTGCAAAGTGCATTTCCCTGTTGTATTGTTAGTTTCATAAAGAACTAGACATTCTATATGTATTGGAATAGAAATAATACCTTATATTTTCATCTTTACATATAAATAAATATGTCTTGGTTTTTGTTTTTATATCTTTGAATAATCGGCAGCTAGAGTTCTCATTATGAGTTTATATTTATACTATCGTGCATTTAAATTTTTTTCCAGATTATGCTAGAAGATGCCGAACAAGCTGATCCATCATTGGTTCCTATTTCTGATTGGTACGTGGTTTGTCATTAAAAGTTACCTGTTCACCTGTAGATTCATTTTGCTCTGAAATATGATTACCCCTGCCCTAATCTAAATTGTAAAATATTTTGCTGTTATTCAACAAATTTGAGCTGTCGAAAATGGTTTAACTGTGACTGATGGAAATGTTATTACCATGACACGCTGTTATATCAGCTGGCTAATTGTGTGGTGTCTGTAGATGCTCCCGCTTGCCGCTGTCTCTTATTAGCACGTCTAGTATATTCGCGAGTGCTCTGCTGTTGTTTTGGTTTTTGTGTGTGTCCAGTCTTATCTGAG
This sequence comes from Vandiemenella viatica, assembly GCA_031002005.1. Classification (NCBI taxonomy): domain Eukaryota; kingdom Metazoa; phylum Arthropoda; class Insecta; order Orthoptera; family Morabidae; genus Vandiemenella; species Vandiemenella viatica. The sequence continues at coordinate 1,834,020 of JARYHS010008074.1, forward strand.
CAGCGTGGACCTGACTGGTGGCTGCTCTGATAGCGCTGTGGTGGACGGGACAATGGGACGCGGGGAAGTCGACTGCTGCGGTGGCCGTGTGGCGACAGCTGCTGTCAGAAATATCTCCTTTATAAGTCCGCTCTCAGTACTGTGTTCACATGGTTACTAGCTGCAATTTCAGAAAAATTATCAAGAACAAACTCCTGAATGAAAACGGCATGGTAGTAAGTTTTGTCGTTGCACTGGTATTCGCAAATGGTAAAGTCGTTCATGTAACAGTAAAATGTTACGTATTCTCAACTTGCTGTATAAATTGTCACCTACATGGACCTTTCCTTTTACAACAGGAATGATTTCTACCAACAAAGCAGCGATGGCGTGCGCATGCAGTAGTCCACAACTCCACCATGAAGTAGTGGATGAAAGCGTCTCTCACAAGTTTTAAACCGTTTTGTTCTGGCCTCGCATTCGGGAGAACGGCGGTTCGAATCCACGTCTGTGCATCCAGATTTGGGTTTTCCATGGTTTTTCCAATTCACTCCAGGTGAAGGCAAGAATGCTTCCTTCAAAAGGCCATGGCCGAATTCCTTCCGATTCCTTGCCCCCCATTCTTTCCCGTCTCTAAAGGCCTCGCTGTTAAGAGATGTTAAGCAGTTAAAAAAAATTAAACTACTTTTGTGATAAAATAAAGTTTACCATGTAAGTGAAACTGATCTAAAAGATAAGGTTCCCTGACGTATCTGTGAGGCATTAAGAAGGATACCATATCGTGTACCATATATACCAGAAACGCAGGCAGTACAGTTTTTATTTGGACAAAGATTGATATTACTAGCTAGGAACAAAATGAGTAATACTAGAAATTCCACAACTTGTAATTTGGTGAATATAGTGCTGAAAGGAGAATTTCAAAGAAGGGTTTTTTTTTCAGCTGCGGGATAAGGTACATCAGGCAGACAATACAGTGTATCAAGCAGAGATGTTCAGAACATGCTCGGCATGTTCCTCTAGGGCAAAAGGAAAAGGCAGCGGTGGCAGAACACAGCCGTGAACAGGTGCACGGTTTCGATTTTGACAGAACCAGAGTACTGGCGCACACTAGAGGTTTCTGGGACAGCATTCTCATGGAAGCTGTTGAGATTCGTCTCGTGTACCGCGATGACGGGTACCAACTGAGTGGTGCCTGGACACGGTCATCGAAGCAGTGCGTCAGCAGCGCTGCCGAGGACCGCACGACGTGGTGCGTCCGACGCAACAGAGCATAAGCTAGGTGCTGGCAGCACCGCCCCCCTCCCCGGTGGCCGGGCGGTGCCTACGTCAGCCAATCACGGACACGCTCAACACTCCTGCGCGCTGGGCTACCTGGCAGGCTATAAGAACTGAGCCTTCACCAGAAGATGGCGACAATGAATTTAATTGCCGAAATATCGTGTGACAACAGATTCTTGACTCGGCTAGTCACCAGAGAGCATTTCATACATTTCTCAGCTGTTGTATTTATGCTAGCAATAATAGCACCACCGTCTCCTCCAGTCTTTCTCTCACAGTGTAGTCAGAACAGACCTGTATAGACACAGTTTTATTACTGGAACCAGCAATCTGGTGGCATGTGTAGCTGTTAACATTTTAAAATATTTCTTCTGAAGTTGAAAATTTGGCGTAAGCAGGTGACTTGCAGAAGGTGTGGGCCGCGGTATGCACACTAACTGCTGCTCAGAATGGTCTCTTCCATTCCAGAACTGGTGTTGCCTCAATGCTTCTGTCTCCAGGAGTGATATGCACCAAATAGAATTCATCTTGAAAATGAATTTATTGAACTAAAACACACAAAACTTGGCTGTATACATATCCCCACACCTAATTCCTTGTTCTTCACTATGCCACAATCACAGTACTACATTACTAGGGTTACCAGATGTCCTCTTTTACCCGGACATGTCCTCTTTTTTGGACCGTAAAAATGGTCCGGGCGGGTTTTGAGAAAAATCAAGGAATGTCCTCTTTTTAGTTCCGTTTTACTACTGCCTGAACTTGAAAGTGTGGGAATAAAACTCTCCCATCTGTCAAAATGGTAAACCCTAAAGAATTTAACCTTTATGCCAACAATGTGATATTTTATCTACACTTTTCCTTTTTCTGTCTCGGCACTGTGTCAAGATATAGTTACGATTTCTGAGCAATAGGTGGCGAGGCAATTATCGTGAAATACGAGCTGCGGGGCGGCCGGTGAAGAACATTATGTACGCAACAATGCAAAGTACTTCGGTAGTCAGCTAGGCTTCTAGAATCATTGTTTTCAACTGCTTCACTGTTAGTTGCGTTTTGGTTTTGGTGAAGTGAAGCAGTTTTACTGTTCAAGTGAAATCATGCCAAAACGCAAATGTGTCTTCAGTGACGAATTACAAAAACGATTTCCTGACTTCAGACCGGGAAGAATTAGCTCAGAGGCAGAACGTCTTATCTGCCCACCAGGAAAATTTGTTTCAGTTGCTAATAAAGGTAAGCTTTATAACCATGGGACCGATTTTACGTAAATATCGTATGACACTGGAAATTTGCGTGTAATAGCTCAGATTTTCTTACACTGAATAACGTATAACACGCACAATTATTAATTTGCTGGGGGGGTAGATCTAGAAGCTCACAAAAACACTGAAAAACACAAAACGCGGATACGTACTGCAGCATCTTCATCCAAAGTTGACGATTTTTTTTGCAAAAAAGGATTCCAAAATTAATGATCTGGTCCCTGCAGCTGAAGGCACCCTATCTTTTCACACAGTCAAGCATCATCAAAGTTTTAAATCAATGGACTGTACTGGAAAACTGCAGAAAGTGTTATTTACAGACTCAAATATAGCGAAACAAATGTCATGTGCTCGCACTAAAACAGAAGCCATTATTAATTCTGTATTGTCACCTCATTCTGTTAATGCTTCTATTGACGCTTTGGAGTGTATTTCATGTTTTGGTGTTGCAACAGACGGCAGTAACCATGGTTCTGTGAAACTGTTTCCAATTCTAATTCAATACTATGACTTTAAATCTGGGGAATTCAAACAAAAGTGATAGAACTTAAAAGTAGTCCAAATGAAAAATCTGAAACGATTGCATTTTACATATGTGATACTCTTAGAAGTAGAGGTATTAATAATAAATGTGTTGCTTTTTCTGGGGACAATACAAATACAAATTTTGGTGGGATTAGTGGACTTGGTAAGAGGTCGGGAAATAATGTTTTCACCCATCTGAAAAACAATTTAAATGATAGATTAGTAGGATTAGGCTGCCCTGCTCATGTTTTACATAACTGCATTCAACATGGTATTGATGCAGGACTCACATTAGATGTTGATTCCATAGTATTAAAAATATTTAATTATTTTTCTGTGTACACAGTACGTACTGAAAGTCTTAAGGACTTTTGTGATTTTGTAGATGTACAATATAGGGAAATATTGTGTCATTCTAAGAGTAGATGGCTGTCCCTTTTTCCTTGCGTTACGAGACTAATTGAGATGTATCCAGCACTGAAATCATATTTAAGTTCTCAGGGTGAAATTCCAATTCTGATTAAAATGTTTTTCCAAAATGAGCTTAGTGAAGCACGATTATGGTTTGTTCATTCTCTTATGTCATTATTTCAACATAATATTTTGGCCCTAGAAAAAGAGAAAAATTCACTGGTAGAAATGATACATATTCTTGAGGGTGTGTTGAATGCTCTTCAGGAAAGAAAAATCCAGAATTTCAAATCTTTAAAACTAAAAGAAATTTTGAGAAAAAAACGGGATGAAGGTTATGGTTCTAAATGTCATATGCTAGAAGGAGAAATATCACATGTTTATGATGCAACAATTACGTATCTTAAGAAATGGTTGGTTCAGTATCAAGAGTTTTTGGTATTTAAATGGATGGGTCTGAAGAATTCTCCAAATTGGGGAGATGTGGAACAAACAATTCTGTACCTAAATGAAAAACTTAATATTAAAATAGATTATGTAAAGTGCTTTGATCAGTTTTGCAACTTTCAGAAATTTTTGACAAACCAGGCTAACGTTAATACAGATCAGTTGTCAAATGATATCTGGTGTAAATATTTCCGAAAGTCAAAGAATGGTGCTTGTTTCTCAGAACTACTAAAAATTGCGGAGTTTTTCTTTGCTATTCGCAGCCACAATGCTAGTGTAGAAAGGATTTTTTCATTAGCAAACAGTCAGTGGACCAAAGATAGAAATAGACTCAGTGTTGAGTCTGTTATGGGAATTATAAGTGTGCAATATACACAGACGGAAAAAAAATCCCAACACCAAGAAAAAATTATTGTAGAGTAATGAAATTTGGACAATGCATTTGTCAAGTTAACATGTTTAATTGATTAAATTTTCATGATCACAGGTTAATTTAAGCTCAAGAAAATGCATTTCAAATGTGAAATACTGTTAAATTAATAGCCGGTGTAACCTCCAGAATTTTGAATGCAAGCCTGCAAACGTGAATGCATTGTGTCATACAGGTTTCGAATGTCACTTTGTGGTATGGAGTTCCATGCTTGTTGTACTTGTGCTGTCAATACTGGGACGGTCAGTGCTGGCTGTGGATGATGCTGGAGTTGTCGTCCAATGATATCCCATACGTGTTCAATTGGAGACAGATCTGGTGATCTCGCAGGCCAAGGTAACATGTCGACACTCTGTAGAGCACGTTGCGAGACAACAGCGGTATGAGGGCGAGCGTTATCCTGTTGAAAAACTCCCCCTTGAATGCTGTTCATGAATGGCAGCACTACAGGTTGAATTACCAGACTGACGTACAAATTTGCAGTCAGTGTGTTTGGTATAACCACAAGAGTGCTCCTGCTGTCATAGGAAATTGCTCCCCAGACCATGACTCCAGGTGTAGGTCCAGTGTGTCTAGGCCGCAGACAGTTTGGTTGCAGGCGTTCCCCTGGCCTCCTTCTGACCAACACTCGGCCATCACTGGCACCAAGGCAGAACCTGCTTTCATCAGAAAACACAACAGATCTCCACTCCGTCCTCCAATGAGCTCTGGCTTGACACCACTGGAGTCGCAAACGGCGATGGCTTGTAGTCAGTGGAATGCACGCTACAGGGCGCCTGGCTCGGAGCTGTCCTTGAAGTAACCGATTTCTAACAGTTCGTTGTGTCACTGTGGTACCAACTGCAGCTCGAATTTCTGCCGCAGACGCAGTACGATGCGCCACAGCTGTACGCCGAATACGGCGGTCTTCCCTCTCAGTAGTGCCACGTGGCCTCCCGGAACCCGGTCTTCTTGAGGCAGTACCATCCCTTGACCACTGCACCCAACAATCATGCACAGTGGATACATTCCGGCCAAGTCTTTCTGCAATATCGCGAAAAGAAAATCCACCTTCTCGTAGCCCTATTACACGACCTCGTTCAAACTCGGTGAGCTGTTGATAATGGCTTCTTCGTCTTCTTAAAGGCATTCTTGGCTAACATCAACTCACTATGTCAAATCTCAGCGGTAAATAACGTTCACAAACTTTACAGCGCGTATTTAAAGCAAACCTGATTTGCAAGCTCTGAGTAGCGCTACTAGCGCCACACTTATGCGCGAAGCGCGAAATTTGAATCGATGTCATCTTTCAGATGTATAAACACGCCTACCAAATTTCGTTTATCTAACACAAGTCTTTCTTGGTGTTGGGATTTTTTTTTCCGTCTGTGTAATTATTAGGATTTATCTTGTGTACAGTTTTATAATTATTTGTTGGAAAATAAGAAATTACTCTCAGAAATTGGTTCATCAAAGAAATATCTGAGTACTTTAGGGAATAATGATGAAGATGAGAAATGTACTAATGATGATTTTTTGTAGTTTATATTAAAATGTGCCACAAATTGTCGTAACGTTGCATGATTTAATAAAATGAAGTAATATACTACCAATTGTAGACGTTTCATTTGCAAAAAGTATAGTGAATTATGCATATCTTAAATATTTTTATTTATTAAGTGTGTAGTTATAATTATCTTAATGCAACATCGGTAAATGTTGAGAAACCCACAACACTTTTGCAGAATTTAGTATTAATCTAGAAATGTCCTCTTTTTTTGAAGACCATCATCTGGTAACCCTATGCATTACCGAATTCTGCATGGAAGAGACAGCAGTTAAAATATGTCAGATTACGCAGGAAGTTAGAAAAATATTTAATAAATTATAATAATTTGTTAATAATTGGAAAGATAATTCTAAAATACAGTTTGCTTTTTGAAGAAAAACTTTTTTTAACTACTCTTTAGGTACAGAACTGTAGGAATCAGATATATAAATTACACAAGAAGTATTGTGGTGTATCATAACTTTTTATTTAGTCCTTAACATAATGTACCATTCTTCTGCTGAGAAGAGGTTGGTATTCTATTGGGAGTGAAACTAGATCTCTCATACTAGAATAGAGATGGCTAGTATTCCAGTTTATTTAGTAGCGTCTAGCTTATCAGATGCAAACGGACCACGGGAATGTTGGATTACTTGGAAAGGCGTTTAATAGGGAAAGAAGAAACAACAATATCGTAAATGGTTGCTGGTGCCTTATTGATAAAGCTGATACAGTAAGGGTAATTTCTTTCATTGTGCAATAGAATTAAAAAACATAAAAACTGGTTGATAGGGCCTATATATTCAATTTTGTTTAAAAATTTTGTAATAGACTTTTACTTGACTTTCGAGTGTCTTTTTCTGCCGCCATGTCATGCATTCTCTGTAGAAGTAACACTTCAGTGCTAGAGGTTTCTCCTTGTTGCTCCATGTATTTCAGTGCTGTTTCAAGGGCTTTGAATCCTTCATTGTGTGTTATTTTGGCACCTCCTTTATCAACTATGTTTTTTTCCTCTTCTGTTTCCTTTTCACTGTTAACAATGCTGACTTCATACAGGTCATCAAGGGGAAGCCACTTATTAAGGTCCTCATCAGTTGCATCTACACATCCAGGGATTTGTTTCAGCAAAGGCAACATACTGTCCATGTTTTCCTTGCTAATTTGTTCATTGCCAGAATATATCTCTATCTCTTCATGTAACCGACTTTTCCACAACTTTGCAATTGTACCTGTCCCAGCATTTTCCAAACACTGTGCCAAAATGTAAGTCATGTCTTTCAGATTTAATTGACTCAATTTCACAATCGTATATTCTCCTTGGTCAATAGTTTCAATCAAAGATGACAAAAGCTCTCAACAGTTTTTTTTTAATGCCTCCAACACACCTTGGTCAATTTACTGACGAATAGGCGTAACATTTGGATGGCAGGAACAATGCTCTTATTTCTCCAGTCTTGCAGTTCATCTTCACTGGGATGAGTGGGAGAATTATCTAATAGTCAAATGGCTTTCCTCGGCAAGTGCTTTTCCTTTAAAAACTGGTCAACTTTTGGTACAAATTCGCTAAAAAACTGTTCCTTAAAAATTTCTGAGCTCACCCAAGAACTTTTTTGGTTGTAACATTTGACTAGCAAAGCATATTTTGACACGTTTTTGTAAGCTGTCGGGTTCTTTGATTTCCCGATCATAGCAAGTTTAAACTTTAGGTTTTGCGGTAGCAATTACCTGCAAGCAAGAATTGTTATTCTTTCCTTACTTCAGCTTGTACCCTGGAGCTGCAGCTTCAGTCTCACCTGCAAGTGTTTTGC
>JARYHS010008074.1:1842687-1884606 GCA_031002005.1 Vandiemenella viatica
GCTAATAAGAGACAGCGCTACCAGAGCAGCCACCAGTCAGGTCCACGCTGCTCAGATAAGACTGACACACAACAAACACAAAACAACAGCCACATATACAGAGCACGTGAGAATATACTAGACGTGCTAATAAGAGACAGCGATACCAGAGCAGCCACCAGTCAGGTCCACGCTGCTCAGATAAGACTGGACACACACAAAAACCAAAACAACAGACACGTATACAGAGCACTCGAGAATAGACTAGACGTGCTAATAAGAGACAGCGCTATCAGAGCAGCCACAGTCAGGTCCACATGCTCAGGTAAGATGGACACACACAAAACCAAAACAACAGCAGAGCACTCGAGAAATGCTAGACGTGCTAATAAGAGACAGCGCTACCAGAGCAGCCACCAGTCAGGTCACGTGCTCAGATAAGACTGGACACACACAAAAAAGCCAAAACAACAGCAGAGCACTCGAGAATATACTAGACGTGCGAATAAGAGACAACGCTACCAGAGCAGCCACCAGTCAGGTCCACGCTGCTCAGATAAGACTGGACACACACAAAAACCAAAACAACAGCAGAGCACTCGAGAATATACTAGACGTGCTAATAAGAGACAGAGCTACCAGAGCAGCCACCAGTCAGGTCCACGCTGCTCAGATAAGACTGGACACACACAAAAACCAAAACAACAGCAGAGCACTCGAGAATATACTAGACGTGCTAATAAGAGACAGAGCTACCAGAGCAGCCACCAGTCAGGTCCAAGCTGCTCAGGTAAGACCGGACACACACAAAAACCAAAACAACAGCCGTGCACTCGAGAATATACTAGACGTGCTAATAAGAGACAGCGCTATCAGAGCAGCCACCAGTCAGGTCCACTCTGCTCAGATAAGACTGTACACACACAAAAACCAAAACAACAGCCACGTATACAGAGCACGTGAGAATATACTAGACGTGCTAATAAGAGACAGCGCTACCAGAGCAGCCACCAGTCAGGTCCACGCTGCTCAGATAAGACTGGACACACACAAAAACCAAAACAACAGACACGTATACAGAGCACTCGAGAATATACTAGACGTGCTAATAAGAGACAGCGCTATCAGAGCAGCCACCAGTCAGGTCCACACTGCTCAGGTAAGACTGGACACACACAAAAACCAAAACAACAGCAGAGCACTCGAGAATATGCTAGACGTGCTAATAAGAGACAGCGCTACCAGAGCAGCCACCAGTCAGGTTCACGCTGCTCAGATAAGACTGGACACACACAAAAACCAAAACAACAGCAGAGCACTCGAGAATATACTAGACGTGCTAATAAGAGACAGCGCTACCAGAGCAACCACCAGTCAGGTCCACGCTGCTCAGATAAGACTGGACACACACAAAAACCAAAACAACAGCAGAGCACTCGAGAATATACTAGACGTGCTAATAAGAGACAGAGCTACCAGAGCAGCCACCAGTCAGGTCCACGCTGCTCAGATAAGACTGGACACACACAAAAACCAAAACAACAGCAGAGCACTCGAGAATATACTAGACGTACTATCAGGTAAGACCGGACACACACAAAAACCAAAACAACAGCCGAGCACTCGAGAATATACTAGACGTGCTAATAAGAGACAGCGCTATCAGAGCAGCCACCAGTCAGGTCCACGCTGCTCAGGTAAGACTGGACACACACAAAAACCAAAACAACAGTCACGTATACAGAGCACGTGAGAATATACTAGACGTGCTAATAAGAGAAAGCGGCAAGTGGGAGCATCTACAGACACCACACAATTAGCCAGCTGATATAACAGCGTGTCATGGTAATAACATTTCCATCAGTCATAGTTAAACCATTTTCGACAGCTCAAATTTGTTGAATAACAGCAAAATATTTTTCAATTTAGATTAGGGCAGGGGTAATCATATTTTAGAGCAAAATGAATCTACAGGTGAACAGGTAACTATTTAATGACAAACCACGTACCAATCAGAAATAGGAACCAATGATGGATCAGCTTGTTCGGCATCTTCTAGCATAATCTGGAAAAAAAATTAAATGCACGATAGTATAAATATAAACTCATAATGAGAAATCTAGCTGCAGTTTATTCAAAGATATAAAAACAAAAACCAAGACATATTTATTTATATGTAAATATGAAAATATAAGGTATTATTTCTATTCCAATACATATAGAATGCCTAGTTCTTTATGAAACTAACAATACAACAGGAAAATGCACTTTGCAACTAGATTACAGACTAGCTTCCATTTAAAGTACCAATCAAACATAATAACAATAACACTAACAAGGTCAAAGGTTTAAAACATTTAAGTTTCTTACTAGATTTCTTTGAACTACACTGAGCATTTGTCTATAAGAGAAACTTCCTCCATAGATGTCAAAATGATTAATACTTATTAACTGCCCAAAAAAGTTATTTTTATCACTAAACATGTTTGTAGAATATAAAAAATTGCTGGAAAAACAATCAACCCTGTAGAAGGCCTGAAACCCACAGAGGTGGTGTCCTGAAGTGACAAACACGACCCGACTCTCGGATTTGGGTAGTCGGAGGAACAAAACACCTCCTGTAGAGAAACAGGGTTGTCCATACTCACACTGGATAGCACTGTTCCTCTAATTGCTGCCTGAACAGGATGTTCGCAAGTAGATCACAAAAAACTTAATTCTAATTAAATTAAAAATTGTAATGAACAAGAAAGTAGGGAAAAGGGTGAGTTATTATAAACAGTTTAGCGACAGGATTATTTTTATGAGGTTAGAAACTAAGCCTGTCCCAACCACATTAGTACAAGTATATATGCCAACGTCACAGGAAGATGACGAGGAAATAGAAAAAATATATGCTGAAATTGAAGAATTAATTCAATATGTGAAGGGGGAGGAAAATCTAATAATCATGGGTGATTGGAATGCAATGGAGGGAGAAGGAAAAGATGGGAATACTGTAGGAAGTTTTGGTCTCAGAGAAAGAAATGAACGAGGAAGCAGGTTGCTATAATTTTGTGAAAGATATAAGCTAGTAGTGGCAAACACACTGTTAACAGAGATTCAGGAATCAAGTTCTAGACTGTAAAGCTTACCCAGGAGCAGATATAGACTCTGACCATAATTTGATAATAATGGAGTGCAAGCTGAAATTTAAGCGAATAAGGAAGCAGTATAAGCAGAACAGACTGGAAGTGAATAAACTGAAACAATCTAGCACGAGAGAAAAATTTGCAGAAATACACCTAGTAGACTTGGGTCTAAGAAGTAATTCCGAAAGGAGCTCAACTGAGGACGAATGGAATGCATTAAAGACCGAAATAATGAAAGCTGGTAAAGAAACATTAGGCTTTAGGGAACAATCTGCCCAAAAACCTTTGATCACAGAAGAAATTTTGGAGCTGATGGATCAGAGGAGAAGGTACAAAAATGCTCAGGATGAAGCAGTAAGAGAGCAGTACAGGCAATTTAGAAATCAAATAAATAGGAAATGCAAAATAGCAAAAGAAAAATGGCTACAAGCAAAGTGTGAAGATGTAGAAAAGGAAATGGTCGTAGGTAAAGTAGTTGTCGCCTACAGAAAGATCAAACAGAATTTTGGAGAAATGAAGAAAAGAGGTATGAACATTAAAGCTGCCAATGGGAAACCTCTTTTAAGCTGAGAAGATAGAGCTAACCGATGGAAAGAATACATTGAGAAACTTTATGATGGGGACGACTTGAACAATAGTGTAATGGAAAGGAAGATGATGTTGACATTGATGACTTAGGATATCCTGTTTTGAGGACAGATTAAAGCTCTGAATGACTTGAAAGCAAATAAGGCAGTTGGAATTGATGAGATCCCTGCAGAACTTCTTAAATCCCTAGGAGAGGAAGGAATCGAAAGATTATTCAAGCTGATATCAAAAAGTTATGAAACAGGAGAAATTCCAACTGATTTTAATAAAAATATCATGTTCACACTTCCAAAGAAAGCACAAGCCGACAAATGTGAGAATTATCGCACCATTAGTCTAACATCACATGCTTCAAAATTACTGACCAGAATAACATACAGAAGGATGGAAAGGGTAGTAGAAGAGATAGTAGGTGAAGATCAGTTTGGGTTTAGGAAAAATCGCGGTACAATGGAAGCAATTCTGTCTTTAAGATTAATACTTGAAGGGCGGATCAAGAAAAACAAAGATACTTTTATGGCATTAGTTGATTTAGAAAAAGCTTTTGATAATGTTAGGAAGGACAAGATGTTCAAAATTTTTGAAGAAGTCAGGTCTAAAGTATCGAGATAGAAGAATACTCTATAAACAATATAAGAATCAAGTGGCTATAATAAAAGTAGAGAATCACGAGAGACATACATCAGTTAAAAAGGGTGTGAGACAAGGTTGTAGTCTATCCCCGTTAATATTCAACTTGTATGTAGAAGAAGCAATGAAGAAAGTCGAAGAAAAGTTTTCATGTGGCATAAGTTTTCAGGAAAAAAAATCAGTATGCTACGATTTGCTGATGACATTGTCTTGTTAGCAGAGAGGGCTGAGGATATTGACAAGTTACTGAATGGCATGAACAAAATACTGAAGGAAGATTTTGGACTGAATATAAATCAAAGCAAGACAAAAGTGATGAAATGTAGCAGAAATGATACCAATACTAGTAGATTAAATATAAAAATAGGATCGGATGCAATAGGAGAAGTAAGCGAATTCTGTTACTTGGGAAGTAAAATTACAACCGATGGCCGAAGCAGGAATGATGTCAAAAGCAGAATAGCACTAGCAAAAAGAGCCTTCATGAAAAAGAGAAACCTTTTAGTTTCAAATATTGATCTAGGAATTAGAAAGAACTTTTTGAAACTCTTTGTGTGGAGCACAGCTCTTTATGGTAGTGAAACATGGACTGTAGGAATACCGGAAAGAAAGAAAATTGAAGCATTTGAAATGTGGTGCTACAGAAGAATGCTGAAAATTAAGTGGACAGACAAAGTAATAAATGAACGAGTTTTGGAAATGATGGGTGAGAAAAGAAGTTTATGGAAGAAGCTTGCTGGAAGAAGAGTCAGGCTGGTAGGTCATATTTTGAGACATGCTGGATTGGTTAATTCGTTAGTAGAGGGAACAGTCGATGGTAAGAACTGTAGAGGAAGACAGAGATTAGAATATATAAAACAGATAATTGAGGGCGTGGGCTGTAAGGGGTATATAGAAATGAAGAGGTTAGCACAGGATAGGAAAGGATGGAGGATTGCATCAAACCAGTCGAAAGACTGACGACAGCAGAAAAAAAAAATTATAGCAAAAAATTAGTTATTAAAGATTGTTCAGCCAGAAGGGATACAGTATTCACACTGTGAAATGATGTAAGAGATTAAAAACCAAAGGCCTAAAGATCAAACAATGCCTAATACATTGATAATACAATGAAGAGGAAAAAATCTGGACTCTATAGGATACGACTGCTATAAAGGGTAACATTTCTAGCTGGCATCAACGAGGCGTTCCTTTAGAGAGGGCTCCTTGTAGGTTCAAGTATTAAGGGACTGTGCCATATAATGATAACAATTGGTAGGGTTGGTTAACAACACACACATACTTAACTAAATTGCGCCCTTCTGAGTTAGTGGTTCCTATAATTATTTTTAACATTTTACTGGTCCTTGGGTTAACAAAGTTCGAGAAACAACGTGCGATCCGACACCTCATGTTCATAACTGCTTACTTTACGGAGATATATAAAAATGGAACATTTTATCATAATATAACCTAAAAAATATAAAGGTGCAATTTTGGATGAAATGGACAAGGGAGTTCAAGTTGACAGTGTAGCACTAGATCTTTCAAAGGCAGTAAATAAGGTAAAATCTATTGGAGTGGATCAGAAAGTGATTTGCTAGATAGAAGAATTTTTGAAAGGTAGAAAACAGAAAGTTAAGGTAGGAAATGCGGTATCAAAAGAAGTGGAAGTAAAACTTGGAGTGCCACAGGGTAGCGTATTGGGGCCATTGCTATTTATTATTCTAATGAATAATTGTGTTGATTGTTTACTATCAGAAATTAGATTGTTTGCAGATGACATAATGCTATATAAAAGGATCAAAACAGTTGAGGATTATAAACAGTTGCATGGTGATCTGGACAGGATATCTAGTTGGGTTGGTAAACATAGGATGAAGATAAATGCAAAGAAGAGTCAGCTTTTTAGATACACAAATTAAAAACTAAAGATTTATCATGATTATAAGGTGGGTAAAGAATTGCTTATTGAAGACTTAAAAATGTACATATCTTGGCATTACATTTGATAACAAGCTCAACTGGGCAGATCAAATTGGACAGGTAGTAGGAAAAGTTTCAAAATCCTGCATTTGTTGGAGAGGGTGATGAGGTGATATTCGAGAGAAGTAAAGGAATTGGGTTACAAAACTTTGGTCAGACCATTGCTCGAATATGGTAGTGTAGTATGGGACCCTCATTTTACGTATCAAATACAGGAGTTGGAGAGGGTGCAAAAAAGGGCTGCTACATTTGCTTCTGGACATTATCGCAGAACACAATCAGTAACAGATATCATAAAAGAGCTGGAATGGGATTCAATGGAAGACAGAAGGAGGGTGAAGCGGGTCATGGGAGTGTACAAGGCGTATACTGGCGATGAGGCATGGAAAGATATTGGTGTAAGAATTGAAAGTAATGCATGGAAGGGAAAAGATGACCATGACCACAAGTTGGCACTCGATTTCAGGCACAAGGGTGTAGGAAGATTCTCTTTTTTAGGTAAGGGTGTCAGGGATTGGAAAAAGTTACCAAGAGAAATAATGAATAATTTGCCAAAAATATTGAAAGAATTTAAAGTTAAAATTTGTAAAGGGTAAATGTAGGTGGATGTAGAAAAGGGGGGAGATGGGTGTTTACTGAAATTGCCACCGGAGCATGCGCTCAATTTTAATTTTATTTAATTTAATAAGAGCGTAGAGTTAGTAGTGCTGTTGAAGATGAAAGGCGCCTGAGACAGAAACTACTTGGAGGTTGAATGTTAACACTAAGAATGAAACCTTTTTATTTAAGAAAATGTAATTCCTCAAGGAGAAAGCAAAAAACAAAACGAATCACCATTGTTGGAATAAGCGAATCAAGCATAAGTGACAACTTTGTAGATAGGATCAGTTGAGTGACATGCATCATGTGTTTGTATCTAACAAACCTGCTTGAAAAATATAACGGTTTAGTTCTAGATGGGGATACCACAACAGTCTCTTACCGCCTCACATAGTAAACACACAGATCACGTGGAATATATGACGTCATTGTAACGTATGGTCCAGGCTGCCTTACAACATAAACTCAAATGAATACTGACAAAATTATATTTTTTTTAATAAATTTGCGTTTTAGTCGTAATGTAGTCTGGACCAAAGTTAAATGTAACCATAACCCATGATGTTGCAGATACCCAATTTTCGAATCATAACTATCGCAGTTACTGGGTTGGTACATGCAGATTGAAAAAGTCACCATGATGTCATATATACCACATGGTCTGTGTGTATTTACTTCGCGAGACTGTACTGGTATCCCCCTCTAGAACTAAACCCTGACAGAACTACGCATCTAGCTTTAAGTAGACCAGGATAATAAAGATCACACAACTATAGATTGGAGCCCTCAAGAGCTCGTGTTACTCAGAACACACCGTTAGTCAAACAAATTATGAAAAACAGTTTAACATATACACCGTTACAACTCATCCTAATCAAATGTAATTCCAGTGAACAATTTGAGTTCCAATATATTACAAAAACGTGAATTTGTTGCTAAACAGCTTTGTATCTCAATAGAACTGTAAACATTTCCACATGTATTCACTGAAGTGAAAATAACATTCTTTATCCCGTTAATAACAATCATATTCAACGTTGTAAACTGTTTCGAATATACATGACTTTGGCGAAGCAATTTACTATGTTATAGCTGACATGAAATCATACATAAATATACTGCGAACGTCACGTGATTCCAGTTATACAGGGCGTTCGCCGGGAAACGCAACCCACTGTTAGCGCTACAAGGAAGAAACTGCTCCCGGCGAGCGAGCGCTCAGTTTCCGGCATTGTTCGACCGTCGGCCGCGGACTATTTCATAATAATTACGCTTCATAAACTTCATAAACTTGTGTGCTAAGCATTTAAATGTGACGTAATTCATTAGCTTACCTTATAAAAGATGCTGGAAGTGTTGACCCTCTTGTGTAATGCACATTTCACATCTTCTGAACATATTTCGAGACACACGCTGCCCTAACTGACTTAATGATTTTTTGGGTGACTGTTCTAGTCGAAAAGCGATATCGTCAATTTTCTCCTCTGTGAGAATACGGTTGACCGACAGTCTCTTTTTGTTAAAAAATGAACCCGTTTCTCTTACTTTTTTAACCAGACGCAGAATTGTTGATTTAGCTGGCAGTAAAGCGCCAGGAAATTCGCGACGAAATTTACTGCGACACTTTTTAAACGACTTCTTCTTCACATATGTATCGTAGAGAAATATTCTTTGTTGCAAACTGTAACGTACCATAATTTTACTCACACTCAAACACGGTACAGATTAATAAGAGTATGAAGCCCCAAACCAGCCAAACCGCAAAGAAACGTTTATTCACAACACTGATTAATAAGAGACTGAAGTCACAAACTATCTACAATGCAAAGAAACCGTTCTTAACAATGTAAGGGTCACTGCACTGCACTGTTGGGGCAGCGGAGGTGTTAAACAGTGCGGTGATTCACGGTGCCGTTTGGCGGAAACTGCTGGCTCCAGTGACCGAGCAAGTTGCCGACGGCAACAGACTGGGAGGGTAGCGTTTTCCGGCGAACGCCCTGTATATATTAATGAGTAAGATGAGCTCGCTCAAACACACAGCAAACAACAGACTGTAAACACGAGGCTTATGGAAGGGGCGGCCATGTTGCACACACACATATATATTTATAGGAAGTGAACCCACCTCTTGTTTAACAGGGACGGTGTGTGTCGTCTCCATACCACCTGCTGCTGTTGTCTTGAGAGTAATGAGCAGTATCACCTGCAGACCAACACAACACACGAGGCACTCAGCTGTGGATAACCATTACAATACAAAGATACTGCGTAGTCGCAACCAAGCAATCCAACCACAGTTACCAGTGATAATAGAAAAGTTAATGCTGAACAATAAAATATTCTGATCTTGGTAAATATGTAAACATTACTGTCCCAAGTGTATCTAACAAAAGGGAAGTTAATTTAAGTGTATGTGGTGTTACATTTTCATCAATTTCATATGATAAATTATGAATATGTAATGAGGTGATAGCAACTACGCAGTACACATACCGTTAGCAGTTTTCCTAGTCATCTAATTATACTTTTCTTAGTTTTTTAATATTGTTTTTATGATTATCTTACATACTTTCAGTGTTAAACTCCTCCCCCGTCTATTTCTCCGATTTTCTATTCTTAATTTTAAATTCCTTCAGTAACTTCGCCTTTGTTTAAAGAAAATAGCTCTACATCAGAGAAAAGAGAAACTATTACGCAAATAAAAAAATAATAAACACGTATTATATTCCCTGCACCACAACAGACATACACACCAACATCAAATGATGAACCACCCTGGCAACTACATAAAAAAGTAGCATCTAATGACATACATCAGCAAAGACACACACACAAAAGATCTAATATATTTTTTAAAACATCCAAGAATTCTTAAACACAAACACAAGAAAAATAAGGACAGAGAACTCATTACAGAGAAAACATTAAACAAGTCATCGAATTCAAAAAATCAAGAATACAGATAAATGAAGGTCGAGCTCAATACAATGGCCAGGCACGCAGAGAATACAACACACATCAACGAGAACTAAAATAAAATACTCACTCTACATTCGCTAAAATATTCTGCTAACATTTATTTCTTACTTCAGACTGATTGAGTTCTAGCATTTGTTCCGGTGGTAATTTTCCAATATACCTAGTTTTCCATTTCACAATTATTTATCTTAGATTCTAAACGATACGTCTCCAGTTGTCATTTATGTACTAACTAGCCTCAAACCTTTTGTTGTTGTTGACACGGTGGATGTCAACAACCACAAAAGCTTATTTATAGTTCGTAGCCAGAAAAATCGCTAGAATATATTCTACAAAACTTTGGACAGTAGTGGTAGTGAAAGAAAAGTAGCTGTTATGGAAACACGAACTTTCGTGTGTTAGTGCATGATGTAAACTGGCACTGAAGATTTCTTAAATAAAGCCATCAAAATCATTTGCTTAATTTAATTTAATTTCAATGGAACACACACTCGGGCGCCAATTTCCCTAGACACCCACCTTCCCCCTATCCTGCACCCACCTTTATTTGACCTCTAAAAATTTTAACTTTGTATTCATTCAACGTTTTCGGTAAATGATTCATCATTTCCCTTGGTAACTCATACCAATCCCTGACACACAAGCATCTGTGGGTACACTCGATGCCGAGCAGAAATTCCCCCACTACCTGGCACGCGGAAGTACCGTTGAATTTAGTCCTCTTGTCGGCCTGTCTCTACTCGTTTGTTGATCAGCATGAAGTCATTTTTAAAACCTCTAAATGCCTGACTTTACGCCAAAGTATTTATTTACAGGTTACAGTGGATAGAACAACCCCCAAACATCAATAAAACATTATTTGAAGTTGAGGCAGTGTACGAATTTCCCGAATATGGGTTTAATGAGTTTTGTGCTGGAAGAGATTATCTTCATTAAAGTTTTGCGTGTGGCTGGAACTATAAAGTTATAGAGTTAAAATGGAGTTCCATAGAGAATCCAGAGAAATCCATCTGGATCTGTGTGGTCTGTAGCATGAAAACGTGTTGCTGCAGTAAGCTACAGCTTAGAACATTATGAATAGTGTGAGGAATCCAGGGAGCTTGTTTCCATGTCTAGCCAGCCTCAGGTAAGAGCTTAATAAATTGAGCTGGTAGTATTAGGTTAGTTACTGTAATTTTCCTAAATGTGTATTATGTAAGTTTGACTTTAGTTTGCAGCAGTGGGGAAAACCTACACCTGTAATACAAGCAGGCTGTTTGAAATCAGATTAAATATCAAACGCAAAGACCATACCAAAGTTAATCAAAGCGGCTCAAGAATAAATGTTCATAGGTATGCTGCTTGTCATGGAGCCTATGAAGCCCATTATTACTTACCCCTTCATGGCACCCCTCCTCCTGCAGTGATCCTGGACCATCAAACTGAACACTGGAGATGAGGACAAGGGACCAAGCCGACAGTGTTGAATGGAATTCAGCACAGACAAAAATTACAACAGGATCAATGGTCTATGAAATTCTGCGCACTGTGGAAGCAGGTAGAGTACTAAGTGTAAACTGCAATAATAATAAATATTTTAGCAGTTTTCTTACTTATGTAATTGTTGGTATAACTTTTATCTTCTCACTTTAGAAATATTGTAAAAATAAATATTTGTTACAATGGGTACTTTCTGTGAATGTCCAGCCAGGAGACAACTAAACACAAAAAGCATAAAAAATGTACCATCTGTAAAATGGGGACTTTAAAAAGAAAAATTTACCAGGAGATCTTAAGAGAAGCTCATCGGGTAATGACGTGTTTTTTTCCCTTTATTTAAATGCTTTTGTTATTACATATGGCCAGTCCTCAGTCCTAGCCACAGGTCTAACTGACATTCTTGAGGTGTGACTAGAGTTATATAGCCATGTTCTGACTTAAAAAATGCTGTTTACACTTCCAACAGGTGAAATCATGTACACTCTTCCAAAGTAAAGAGTGGGATTACTTTGGTGATACTCCAGATGGCATTGCTGAGGATGGCAAGACCATAGTTGAGTTTAGTGATTTGAGAAACCATCGCTGTGTCCTTATCTGTCCCCAAATGGAAAAGCGATGAACAAAAGAAACACAAATGCAGGCTCAGCTCATAGTGACTGGATTTGACAAATGTGTTTTTGTGATCTGGACAACAAAGAGATTTCTTGTCCAATGTGTTCTTTTCAATAGATCCTAAAATAATCGTTTGATAAAAGCATTTATCCTCTATTATCATAGGGTATTTTTGCCTCTTCTCCAAGCCCAAAGCTCAAATTCTTGAAGATTGTCATAATTGTCTTTCTCACAATGTCAAAAAATTATTATCATTAATTGATAAATTATGATTGAGCGTATGCTCTGGTGGCAATCTCACTACATACCCATTCTTCTCCCTTCCTCCTCCAACCCACTTTTGGCCTCAACAAATTTTTACAATGAGGCAATAACAAGTTTATATTTCATCATTTCTCTTGGTAATTTATTCCAATCCCTGACACCGGTACCTAAAAAAAAAACGAGAATCTTCCTACACCCTTGTGCCTGAAATCGAGTGCCACGTTGTGGCAATGGTCATTTTTTCTCTTCTATGAATTACTTTTAATTCTTACACCGATATCTTTCCATACCCTATTACCAATATACGAATTATACACCCCCATGAACGTCTTTACCCTCCTCCTTTCTTCCAATGAATCCCATTCAACCCATTTATCATATGCCGTATATATGTTACTGATTGCGTTCTGCAATAATTTCCAGAAACAAATCTAGCAGCCCTGATCTGCAATCTCTTCAAATCATTTATTTGGCACTCAAAATGTGGGTCCCATACTACACTACCATATTCAAGAAATGGTCTGACCAAAGTTTTGTAACCCAGTTCCTTTACTTCTCTCTTATATCCCGTCATTAGTATATCCAACAAGTACATAATTTAGAAACCTTTTCCTACTACCTGTCCAATGTGTCCTGCCCACTTTAGCTTGTTATCAAATGTAATGCCAAGATATTTACATTTCAAGTGTCTTCAACAACCAATTCTTTCCCCAGTTTATAATCATAATCAACCTTTAGTTTTTTTTGTTTGTGTCACTAATAATCTGACTTTTCTTTGCATTTATCTTCATTCCACGTTTACCAACCCTTCTAGCTTTCCTGTTCAGATCACCCTGTTGCAGTTTATACTCCTCTACTATTTTGATCCTTTTATATGGCATTATATCATCTGCAAACAATCTAGTTTCTGGTAGTAAATGATCAACACAATTATCATTAGAATAATTAATAGCATTGGTACCAATACGCTACCCTGTGGACTCACATTTTTACCGATGCTACATTCCTTATCCCAAGTCTCTCCACCGTCATATTTGGATCAGTTGGAGAATACATCACCTCGCAAACTCAGAACAAAGCAGAAGCACTTTTTTGGCCCACTCAACACTGTTTTGAAAACCGGTACTAGAGGAGACGAGGTTTAGTGTCATCCATCCGTTACACAACAAGGGAGTCAAATCAGATGTGAATAACTACAGGGGTATGTCACTACTACCTGTGGCATACAGGGTACTCTAGAAAGCATTTCAGTGGAAAATAGAGAATCAGATAGATCGACAGATAGGAGAATATCAGGCGAGATTTAGGATAGGACGATCATGTTGGGAGCAGATCTTCACTATCAAGGCCTTGAAAACAAAGGCATTGGCAGGAAATAAAAACGCGATCATTACTTTTGTGGGCTTCAAGAAGGCATTTGATTCTATAGACCGTGATGTGCTGGTAAATATTTTGAAATAATTCAGAATAGACGATAGGACAACATCAATATCACTAATACAATATTTTGTAATAGAGTACCCGATCCCAGGTTAAATTTCTCGGAGAACTATCAGGTTCCTTTGAAATCAAAACTGGAGTAAGACAATGTGACGGACTATTCCCAATATTGTTGAACTGCGCCTTGGAAAAGGTCGTCAGGGATTGGCGGAAATTGATGTATCAGTCAAACGTCCTGAACGGAGTTAGACTAGGACTCCAGAAGAACAGTTTGGCATTTGAATGCTTTACTTTTGTGGATGACATTTTCTTCTTTGCAAGAGACCTGGAAATTGCAATCAAACAGATAGATGAAGGAAATAGCTGAGAAAGCAGGACTACAAATATCGTTTGAGAAAACGGAATACATAAACATAGACGCAAAAGACCTGGACAGTGAGACCTATATATGGTGATATTAAAAGAACATGGAAGTTCAAATACCTTGGTGAAATTTTACTCCCAACGTCACTGAAAAGGTTGCAGTTGAAGATAGGGCGAGGAAGATGGAAACAGCGTTCAGGATATGTCAAAAGACATACAAATCGAAATTACTCTCCAAGAGGCAAAATACAAGCACTATACGGGAATGAATCCAGAATTTTTATACTCAGCAGAAACACTAACCACAAAAGGGACTGACGGAAATGGAAAAGAAAGAAAGTTTCTAAGTAATATCTTGGTTCCAATAAAAGTGGCAGGAAACGAATTTAATTTCCCTCTGAGATCGAACTAAGAATTATACGATAACTTTGAAAAGGTATCAAAAACTACAACGAACATGAGATTAGCTATCTGCGGCCACATCAAGAAAATGGAATCAGCAAAGAAAATACTCAAGTTCCAAGTTCCACTTATGAAGAAGGTCCATCATGATCTGGAAAGGTGATGAAGTCTTAGCCAGGGAATTATTCAGAAGAAAACTTGCGGAGGTAAGGATCTGACTATAGAATAACCAATCAGGAAAAGGTGGTCATTCTCAATGAAGAAAAACCTAGAATGAGCCAGAGAATGAAGGAGTATTAACGACGGAGGAAGGAAATCAGGAGAGGAAATGAAGTGACATAAATGTAGTCCATAAATCACTGTAACGAAAAGCGAAAAAAACATTGTAAATTTTTATATGTTTGTCAAATTATTTCAGTCTGTGTTTGACCAGTTTATCAAAAAATCTACTTGTTTGAAGGAAATTTTGACAGACGACATATTTGTCAAAGTTTCAAACATAATATCACTCAATGCACGAGGTGCGATGCAGGCAATCTTCATAATCAGCGCCACATGCTAGGTTCCTCGAAGTTAACGACAATCTTTGATTATCTGGTAAAGAATTGCGCAAAAGTGTGTCCATTTTTGAAATGCGAGGACTTAATAATGATACCAATTCTTCAACATTTTGTGGTCTATGCACTGTAGGATAGTGTAAAGTAAACTTTTCTGGGTATATTTCCTCTTTATTCATCCATTCTCTAGACCAGCCTTTCCCAATTTTTTTTTTTTTTTTACTTTTTTTTAAAAATTTTTTTGGCCCCAATTAATCATATATTTTTTGGCAGATCCCAATTTTTATAAGTGTAAGCTGAAAAACAAGTTTCGCATCGGTAATTCGTCACAAACGGAAGCAGAACCATAATACCCTTCTGACGGCGCGGTTATGACTCTTTTCGACTAACATTTTATTTGATTCTCTGACGGAACAAGGAAACCTTTTGACCCCACGGTTCCGCGGACCACCATTTGGGAACCACTGCTCTAGACCAATGTCTACGCTTTTTTGGTCAATATGCAGTAATACAGTCAAATCAGAGAAAAATGCTTTATCTTTATCACTCTTTGCATCACGCGTCACATCTCGATAAGGAGGAAACTGAACTTACTGGCCGCATGGAGGAAAGAAATATGTGGAGACGAAATACCACTTATTCTGTGACGCCGCTTCTAAACTATTGGCTGATACTGCGCATGCGCGGCGGTGGTGGCGGCCATATTATGTATCCCTACAGTTGCTAATTTCACATTGTGTTTGATGCTGTGATTATTTCATTTTCTAATGTATCTAAGTTTTTTATAATGCCATCTTGTGCTGCATACGGTTGCACAAATAGGCCAGATAGTAAAGAACCTGTAATATCATGTCATAAGTAAATTGCATTGTAATTATTGTTTCTGAAGTTTGCAGTAGGTATTGGCATGTTTGGTGCCTGTCTATAAATATTTTATCATAGCTCTCAATAGTATGACTTTGTTCTCAAATTTTTGTTGGTGTAGAAAATCAGCATACTTTGCTATTTTGCACATAATAGATAAGCATTAGTTTTTAACGACTATTGAAAATTAGATTTAAAGCGGTGATTTTTTACATCGGATTCAGTGAATTTAGTATTGCGCTTTCTTTCATCACGTTGCAGTTTATACTGACAGTGATGATGAAATTAAATGTGTTTAATTATGCTATGAAATCTAGGAATCTTGATGAAGCAAACGATGTTGTTACCCCAATTGCAGTTTGCGATTCAAATACGCGTGTGTGGGTGTGGCTACATAGTTTGATTCTGTAACGGCTATTTAGTCGAGATTGTGGTTAGGTCTAAATGCAGTCTGTACCAGAATGGTTTTGTTGTTGCATATATAAGGACAAAGAATTTTTCTATTATTGTTAGTAATTTCGAGAGAACCATGTTAGTGACAAAACGTGTATCGCAATGTAAACTACTTCCAGCTATTCCCAATTAAGCTTACGATGTATGGTAACAAGATAACTATTTTTAATCTGGACTACAAGTGGTAGTAGTAAAACTGAAATATCCGTTCTGCATGTCCACCATTAAATTCATTGTGGTTTTGGCAGAATTAATTTTTGGTGCAGGCTGCATCCGAACCCAATCCCCTCAATTTGGAGACAGTGAATCCAGGCTATATCGAACAGCCTTTCTCAACATCGCTGAAGGCACCAAAGAGTTCCCAGAAGAAAGAGGTGTAAAACAAGGAGACTCTATATCCCCCAAGCTATTCACATCAGTTTAAAATCCAATGGCAAAACTGTTTGAGAATAAATGGAAGAAGTCTCAACAACTTAAGATTCACTGATGATATAGTTTTACTCTCAAACAGTCTGGAAGAGCCCAAAGAACTGATAAATGAACTAGAGGCAGCGTGCAGCGAAGTGGACCTTAAAATAAATATATCACAAAGCAAAATCATGCAAAACAAATGGGCAGAAAAAGATATAGACAAGGCAGACACGAAAGATGCTGGTATTGAGTCTGCAGATCAGTACATCTATCTTGACCAACTGATCAATATGAATGGCGACTCACAGCCTGAGATCTACAGACGCATAAAGCAGGGCTGGAGAGCATACGGAAGAAATTCCATAGTTTTTAAATCTAACGCCAGTACATCATAAAAAACATGTATTTGAACAATGTGTATTACCGGTCCTCACATATGCCTGCCAGACCTGGACCCTAAATAGTCACACGAAGAATAATCTGAGAAATGTCCAGCGAAATATAGAAAGAGCAATGCTAGGGTTTACAAGAAGAGACAGGAAAAGGGCCGTGCACATTCGTTCAATAACCGCCGCCGTTAGCAGCAGTCGTCGACTTTCTTGTGTGTTTAGTTCAAAGTGTGCTAGATAGACTCTGTTTTTATCTTTAAATTTTCTGTGTAGGCAGTGAGTCAGCAGTAGTTAGTGATCCAGTTAGTTGAGCTTCCGCTGCCGTAGCAGCAGTAGCTGACTTTTGTGTGTAATTTGAATTGTGATAATTTTTGTCGTTATGTTTGAATATCTCCTGTTTAGGTAGTGATCCAGTCAGTTGTGACTAGCAGCCGTAGCAGCAGTAGCCAACTTTTGTGTGTGATTTGAATTGTGCTAAATTTTGTCGTTATCTTTGAATATTTCCTGTTTAGGTAATGAGTCACCAGTCGAACTACAGCTGCCGTTAGCCGCAGTCACCGACTTTTGTGTTTGATTTAAAGTGTGCTAGTTAGCTTTTGTCTTTATATTTGAATTTTCTGTGTAGGTAGTGAATTAGCAGCCGTCAACAGCAATGTCCGTTTTTTGTCTTTGATATATTTATTCCGTTTTGTGCTGTTTCAAGGGACATGCAATGTGTTCTAGTAGGCGTCTGGCTCTCGAGGAGATCCTTACTACTATGGCATCTCTTCAAGCACAGGTATGGAGCATCCTAGACGAGGAGCGGCAGTGCGTTGAAGAAATTCTGTAGCCAACCGTAGCACAACCGGCAAGTCGGGATTTTCCAGAACCTGTTTCTGAAACCGTCTGGCACCGTGTAGATCTGAGAAAGGCCTCGAAATTCCCAGTCAGCCGACGGGAAAATGATATCTTGCCATTAAGGAATGCGTTTTCCGTGTTGAAGGAGGCTGAAGATTCTAGTGTGGATTGCCCAGAAGAGCAGCAGAGAAGATTTGTTCGCAGACCCCGAGCGATGCCAGGAAAAGGTTTACTGGTCATTGGCAGCTCCAACGTCCGACGTTTTGAGAAACCGCTTCGAGAACTAGTCACGAAGAACGGTGCAGAGCCTCATTCTAATGTGCATTCTGTTTCACCACGTGTCATGCAGGTCATTCCGAAAGCAATCAGAGAATCGAATTGCCGTCAGTTAAGAGTAGCTGCGCAAGTCGGTACTAATGACTCGTGTCGCGTATCTGTTGCAGATATAGTGAAATCTATGGACAAATTGGGCAAGAAGGCGTATGAAGCCGCATGGCATAATTCGGTATCGTTGCAGTTCTCCATTTATAGTGTCGTGCCGCACATCGACTGTGGGGAGGCCGTATGGTGGAATATTTTTAATTTGAATTGTAGTTTGTAGGAGCTGTGTCGCAGAAACAACTGGGGCTTCGTTGACCTTCGACCGATGACAGCTGCCTGCTGGGACGTATTTGACAGGTCGGGCATCCACTACACACCGAGAATGGCGACCATGGTGGCTGCTAAAATATGGAACCGTCTTGATGTAAATTATTTTTCAGGAACACCGTGAGGCCTGAGGATCCTTCAGTTCATCGAAGAGGCGGTGCCGATAACTTAGACCTTCAATAAAAGTTTCTCGGGAGTCCAGCCGGATGGTGTCATAAAACGACGACGTTTCGACAACCTGCTCGGTTGTCTTCATCAGGTCTATTTTATATATTTCTTCTCGAAATCACAAACAGACTGGCTTCGCCCCTGGACTCCTTCTTTACTCTCCTAGCCCTTAGGCTAAGAGATTCTACTGCGGAAGTTCTTGCCTATTCGGCATCACCTTCCTAATTGCTGTTTGGGTTTGTGTGGTATTTTTGCTTTTTTGATTTTGTCTTTGCTTTGGAGCAATTTTTTTTTTTTTTTTTTTTTTTTTGCAAGAAGTGGTTTGCCAGCTATCGTGGTGCTATTGCTGCCGCAACTGCTTGCGCAGTCGCTTCTGCTACAATTTGTGGCAGTTTTGTCATGGCGTCGGCCATGGATTGGATGAGACTTTGCAGGTCAGCGGCTGTGTCCGGCTTGGAGGGAGGGCGCTTGCTGCCCCAAACTCTCGTCCTGGTGCCTGCCGTCTGTCTGGGTACTGTTGCCGGGGCCTCCTGTCGTGGCCTGTTGTCCCTCTTGTGTGGTGGCGTTGTCGTCTCTTGGTCGCGTGCAGCGTGAACTGTGTTGTCCGCAGTGGCGACTGGTGTTTGGCTTTGTTGTTTCGGCGTCTTGCGGAGGTTCTTCCTAGCAATGCACCCACTGTATGAAGCTGCGTGGGTTCCGCCGCAGTTGCAGCAGGTGGGTTCTGCATCGCGGGGAACGGGGCAGATGAATACTCCATGACTGCCTCCGCACCTCACGCAGCGCTCGTCCTCAGTGCAGTCGCGGGCCAAGTGCCCGCTGAACTGTTGACATCTGAAGCATTGGGCGAGCGCCAGTGGAGGCCTCCTCTTCGCTTCGACGCGAACCCTGTGCCCAAGTAGTTGCTGAGGCCGCTCCTCCCACCTCAGGGGCCTGTCCGGTTGGAAGGCATAAAGCGGGAGGCGTTCCTCGGTTCCTGGGCGTCGCATTTGATGGAGGTTTGTGGCGACAATGCCGCCGCTTCCTAGCTCCTTGACGATTTCTTCCTCCGCAGTCTCCGCAGGCAGCCCACGGATTACCAGCTTGTTTGGTCTTCTTGGTGTCTGGAAGGAATGGCGGATGCCATTTCCCTCCAGAAATTTCTGCAATGTCTGCAGCTGGTCCGGATGTTGCGGTAGGAAGCGGAGGCCACCATGCACTGGGAAGCTCATGATGTGTGTTGCTGTCTCCTCCCAGAAGGCTGCCACCAGCTCCATGAAGTTGCCTTCGTATAGGGCGGTGACAGGCAGCACTGGGCCTTGTGCCGTAGCTTGCTCGGCCTCTGCGCCGATCTGACCGTCTTGTTCCATTGCTTCCTCGCTGCTTGCTGGTTGGTCGTTTCCGCCGTTGGTGCTTTCATCTTGGTTTGTTGAGTGTTGTTCTGCGTTGATGTAGAGCCATTTCCCACACAGGTGTGGTGCTGGCGTTGGCGTTGTATGTCTTGGCTGGAAAGGCATTGTGAGGAACCTTCTTCTCTGGAATTTGATGTGGCTGTCCATGGAGAATTCTGGATGTAGTGATGTCGGAAGTACGAGCGCCTCTGGCCAGGTCTTGCATTTTAGGCGCGCCATTTTCTTGGCGAGATGGCTGTACTTCTGGTCGGACAAGCACTGCAGAAAGGTCTCGTAGTCTGTTGGCAGTTGCCAGCTGAAGTCTTGGTCATCTAGGTGGATGTTGACGTAGAAGAGCCATTCATCAGGGTTTGTTGGAGACAGCCGGTACTTCCACGCCGATAGGAAGTCGTCGGTGTTTACGTCCTCTAATTTTCCCCTGTATGTGGTTTGCTGCTCTCCACAGCGCCTGCGGGACCATTCCACAGAGAAGGTGATGGACTTTGGGAAGTCAGGCGCGACGGTTTCGTTCGCGGTCCCGGCCGAAGGTGGAGCCGTGTGCTCCGGCAATGAGCACTGGTTGTGCACCACTGCGCCGGGGTCCTGCCCGCTGTCTTCCCCACCCTCGGCGGCGGAGACAGCAGACGACCGTCCGTCACCGCTGCGCGGCGCAGAATGAGCTGCTGCCGCGGAAGCGGGCGTGTACTTGCTCGGCGACGGCGGTGCGCTCTGCTGGCGAGAAGGCGTACTCTCGGCAGAGGCCAAGCGGCGCTGGCGCTTTCTTGTCATGTCGCTGGTCGGCGGCGTGCTCGTGGCTGGCTGGCTCGCTATGAGGCCCGCTGCGGGTGTGGGGTCGTCTACTCGACGGATCTTGTTAGCGCGGACTACCCTAATAACAGAACTAATAAAACTCAAACACCTTCCGCAGCAAATATCAGCTGCAGTACAGTCAGCGGTCGAGGCCGCGCAACAAAAAGTTATATCAATCGAACAACATGGCCAGTAAGATTCATGAGCTGACCATATGTGAATGGAATGCCAATGGCATTTGGCGGCAAATGGGGGAGTTCGTCGAATTTCTGCGTGACGAACAAATTGACGTGTGTCTCGTTAATGAAACTCACCTAAAGCCGGGAGTGCGTGCGGCTGCCCCCAACTACAATTGCTACCGCAACGACCGCCAAACAGCAGGTGGAGGTACTGCCATTTACATTCGCTCCTCAATTAAACACCACGAGGTTGCTCTTCCACAGCTCACCAGCTTAGAAGCCACAGCAGTGTCTGCTGAAACAACTAGGGGCCGCCTGCTCTTTATTGCTGCCTATCGTCGTCCAAAAGGCAGAGTTAACGAAGATGATATTGCTAAACTACTCCGCCTTCGTGGATACGTCTTCATTGCGGGCGACTTTAACGCAAAACACCATGATTGGCATTCGCGCATAACAAATACGGCAGGCAAACAACTTCTCCGTGCAGTCCTAGCCAATGATGGAGTAGTCTGGGGGCCTACTGAACCAACAATTTTTCCAGCTGGGCGACTTCCAGATGTCCTTGATATTGCGATCACCAAAGATCTAAAACACACCATTGCCATCTCTACCAAGACAGCGCTCTCGTCGGACCATCTCCCAGTTATTTTCTACTTAGCTGAGGGAGCTGCACACTGTAGTAGACGTCACAGAAACCTCTCCCACATTAACTGGGATAACTACAAAAACAGTATCTTACAACAACTTCGAAATGTCACTCCACCTGAAAACTCTGATCCCAGCACGGCAATTAAAAACCTATCCCGCTGGATCAATGAGGCAGCAGACTCCGCTACTCCGCCCATCCGGACAAACCATCAGGGCCGCTCCAAGCAACTCCCACCACGCATAAGAGAGGTCATAACAATAAAAAACAACCTCACAAGAGAATGGCAGATCACCCGAAATCCTGCAACTAAACGCCTCATCAACAGGATGCAAAGGCAAATAAAAGCTGATGTCCAACAGCATCGGAATCGTGAATGGGCTAGTCTCCTGGCAACAATCAATATCGAAGTCGGCTCTGCCTGGAAACTCACCCGCAGGATCCTCCGACGAACGGCTAAATTGCCTCCCCTATATGTTGGCAACAACGTCATTTCTGACCCCATAGAGAAAGTGGAAGCCCTAGCGGAGGTTTTTCAGGGGAACTTCAGGCCAGTCAATGAACATCTAGATGCTCAACATATCCAGCTAGTGGAGGAACGACTTCAACGTTTCCTCAACACTGTCATCCCTGAAGATGAAGAAATTGAACCAATAACTAGCGAAGAAGTATCCAACATGATTCGACAATGTAATCCTAACAAAGCAACGGGTCATGATGGCATAGGAGCCACCCTACTGAAACAGCTACCTGACCAGGCAATTCAGTACCTTACCGCAGTATTCAACCGGATACTTACCACTGGCGAATTTCCTGACTCTTGGAAGCAGGCTGACATTGTGGCGATACCTAAACCAGGCAAGGACAGGAGATCTCCAAAATCATATAGGCCAATCAGCTTGTTACCAACAATGTCAAAAAATTTCGAACGATTATACTTAAAAAGACTCAGCCGGCACATAGACCAGGACCATCTGTTACCGAATGAACAATTCTGCTTTAGAAAACAGCATGCAACTTCACAGCAATTACTACGTCTAGTGGAACATGCATTCAGTGCAATTGAGAAGAAAGAATTCTTCGGGGCCGTACTTTTAGACGTTAGTAGAGCCTTTGACTCTGTTTGGCATCAGGGGCTTCTCTACAAGCTGTTAGTTTTAGGTTTCCCCCTGTCGCATGTGAGACTACTGAAGAGCTACCTCTCAAACAGGACCTTTAGGGTACTCCTTGAAGACGCCCTTTCTTCTGCAAGAGCAATAGAGGCCGGAGTCCCACAAGGGTCAGTAATTGGCCCAGTACTCTACAACTTGTACACTTCTGACTTGCCAAGAACTGACCGAGTCCATACTGCGCTCTACGCGGATGACACGGCCCAGTTTACCAGGAGCATGAGACCGAATATAGCTAGAGCATCGCTACAAAGAGCTTGCAAAAACATTGAAAACTGGGCCAAAAGATGGCGACTGGCATTTAACGCAGGAAAGAGTCAAGCGGTTTTTATCACTAGACGGAAGGTCCCTCAACTACCGCCAATCACACTCTGATGAGCCCATTCCATGGACGCAAACTGCCACTTATCTTGGAGTCACACTCGACAGAAGACTAACATGGAAGCAACATGTAAACAAATTGAGAGCAAAAGCGGAGGGCAGGATGAAATCT
Source organism: Vandiemenella viatica (assembly GCA_031002005.1). Lineage (NCBI taxonomy): Eukaryota > Metazoa > Arthropoda > Insecta > Orthoptera > Morabidae > Vandiemenella > Vandiemenella viatica. The sequence continues at coordinate 1,866,111 of JARYHS010008074.1, forward strand.
CTATATTCTGTCCTAAACCCAACGTCGACACTCAAGCCTAATCAGGCCATCAGGCTGTACACTGCTCTAGTGCGACCAGTTCTAGATTATGCTGCAGTGGTTTGGGGCAATGCCGCCTCCAACCACATTAACCGAATCCAGACTATACAAAATAGAGCAATTCGTTTTGCATTCAAGCTACCAAGGGGTACGCCGTCCGCCGCCCTTCACGAAATCAGCGGTCTCGAGCCACTAAAAATAAGATTTGCCAAATTAGCTAGGCAATTCTACAAAAATTGCTCCCAATCAGCTAACCCGCTGATAGAGCAACTTGGCAGCACTGCAAGAATTAATGACAACATTAGGTGGCCCGTCCACCTAACACGATAACGAGAACCCGGAAATGACAATCCACCAAAGCCACACCGATTATGATAACCAGTATGAAATGGAAGGAGATACAGTACCGCTGTAAGAACTTCCTCCCACTCCGGGAAAGATGGAACCTGGATGAATTATGTCAATGGCTTGTTAGCGCGGATGGCTCACTGGCAGATGCGTCCTCATTGGCTGCTAACTCAGAAGTCTCCTCTCTGACTGGCTTCGCTGCCTCCGAAATTCGAATGTCGTGTATAGAGGCTTGCCAGGACGCCCAATCAGCGCGCTTGAATTGAGGGTATCAGTGTTGCAGACTGCGTATGGAGCCAAAATAGTCACCCATCCAAGCGCTGACCACGCTCACCGTTGCTTAACCGGTCTACCGCAAGCCGAGAGTATCAGTGTTGCGGACTGCGTATTGAGCCATACGCGGTCACCCATCCAAGCACTCGCCACGTTCAACGTTGCTTAACCTGTAGACGTAAGTGCTGGAAAACTATGTCCATGGCGTCAGTTTGCTTCCATTTGGCCTTGTTGGGAAGATTTTTGTTTTTTAAGACATAGATCCTTAATAATTTGTCTCCAGGCTTCACTTAAATACAGTCCACTGTCCCTATTGATGTTATTATCGTTAAGTTGAATTTCTAATGCTTCCCGAATTACCGAGTCCCAGAACGAAGAGACTCTGGCCAGCACCACCGTTTCATCAAACACTATTTTATGTTCTTCATCGAACGCATGTTCGGCTATTGCGGACTTTTCCACTTGCACCAGTCTCAAGTGTCGTTTGTGCTCGGTGATACGCTCGGCGATGGTTCTGATCGTCTGTCCAATATAAACTTTGCCGCATTCGAAAGGTATTGAATAAATTCCAGGAATTATTAGGCCCAAATCAGCCTTAACCGAGCGAAGCACATCACGTATCTTGGCGGGCGGCCGAAAAATGCTCTTTACACCAGACCGCGCCAAGAGCCTTCCAATCTTTCCGGACGTGTTGCCGGCATTTGGCAGAAAGGCAAGAGATTTTGGTGGTTCAATCTGTTCATTTGGTGGTCTTGGTGGCCTCTGGATAAAAGCACGCTCTATCTGTCGCCGAGAGTACCCGTTCTGATCAAAGACAGTCCTTAGATGTTTCAACTCCAGCGGTAAGCTCTCACGATCGGAAATGGCTCTCGCTCTTCGCACCAATGTGGTCAATACGGAGTGGCGTTGTGCTGGGTGGTGGTAACTGGTTGCACCCAAGTAACGTTCAGTGTGGGTGGGTTTACAGTACACACTGTGTGCCAAAGATCCATCAAGTTTGCGTTTGATTAAAATGTCCAAGAACGGGAAGCACCCGTCCTTCTCAACTTCCATCGTAAACCGTATGTTGGGATGGATCCCATTAAGATGGTCTAGAAATTCTGATTGGGCGTCCTGGCAACCCGCTATACACGACATTCGAATTTCGGAGGCAGCGAAGCCAGTCTGTTTGTGATTTCGAGAAGAAATATATAAAATAGACCTGATGAAGACAACCGAGCAGGTTGTCGAAACGTCGTCGTTTTATGACACCATCCGGCTGGACTCCCGAGAAACTTTTATTGAATCAATACGCCGGGAAAGTCTCCATTTGCATAACTTAGATCTTGGTTCTGGTAGTGATGGTGCGAATAAATTGAATGTCGCAGCCTCAAATACTTCACCCATTTCCTGTCAGAATGCGAATATGGAAAATACGAATTTAGACGCCACAAATAATACAAAGCAGCTAAGGATAATGGTCCTAAATTGTCGGAGTATTAGAGGGAAAGTAGCCGATTTCCATGCTGCAGTGGTGACTAATGATGTCGATATAATACTAGGAACTGAGAGATGGTTGACACTAGATGTAGAATCTAGCGACGTATTTGGCCCTCATTTCAATGTTTTTCGGAAAGACAGAGCTGTCTCAATGGGCGGGGGTGTGTTCGTGGCCGTTAACAAAACCGTTAATGGTTCTGTCGTAACCGAAGCTGAAAATTTTCGCGAGTTGTTATGGGTCAAAGTAAAAATTGGTAAAAATTTAAAGTTCATAATCGGGTCAATTTCTGATTTGGCTAACGCGGAATACTTCAGAGATTAACTTAATAAAATTTATAAGAAATTTCAGGGACATATATTGATCGTGGGTGGTGATTTTAACCTACCGTCGGTTAATTGGAACACATGCACTTTCAGGTTGGGCGGAAAAGATAGGTTAATAACCGAAATATTCCTAGAATCATTTGCAGAAAGATCTCTTGAACAGATGGTTCAAGAGCCAACGCGGTGCGATAAAGATTCCTCGTCCATTTTGGATCTTTTTCTTATAAGAAATCCTGATTTTGTAGATAAAGTTTGTGTAGAAGACGGTATAAGTGATCATAAGACGGTTGTGGTAACTTTAAAATCTAGTATGAATTTGAAGTATGACAAAGACAAACTCGTATATTGCTTCGATAAAGCAAACACTTGATCACATGACGAAAAATTTTGAATCGTACACGCTAGTTCCAAATGTTGAGGAACTTTGGTTTAAGTTAAAAGAAATAATATGGAACGGTTTAAATCAATTTGTTCCTAAGAAGCTTGTTAAGGTAAGTAAGAACCTTCCATGGTTCAATAGGGAAGTGAATCGATTGCTCCGGAAGCAAAGGCGTTTACATGCCATGGTAAAGAAATCGGGGGACCCGTCTAATCGTGCTAAATTAGTCCAGTTACGAGCGGAAGTACGTAAGGCAATGCATGATGCATTTAAAGAATTCCAAGCCAGGACTTTGTCCGAAGATCTGATTACTGATCCAAAAAAGTTCTGGTCGTATGTCAAATTAATAAGAGGCTCACGTAAGGTTATGCCTTCACTGGTTAAGGAAAATGGGGAATTATCCGAAACTAGCGTAGAGAAAGCAGAAATCTTGAATAATATATTTAAAAAAGCTTTCACAGCAGAAAACTCAGAGGAGATTCCGACATTTGCCAGTCGTACCAAAAAAAATGTGAATGACCTCGTTCTTGATGTCGAGAGAATAACTAAATTTCTTATGAATGTAAAAACCAATAAGGCTCCAGGACCAGACGGTATTCCTACAAGATTCTACTCCACATACGCAAAGGAAATTGCACCATATTTGATGAAATTATATACCGCCTCCTTGGATCAAGGAAAAATACCAGACAAATGGAAGACCGCCTTCGTAATTCCAGTGTTTAAAAATGGGAATGTTAATGATCCTCAAAATTATAGACCGATCTCGTTAACAGAAATATTTTGTAGGATTTTAAATTACATCATCTGTACAAATGTCATGGGGTTTTTGGATGAAGATGAGCTTTTAAACCCAAATCAACATGGATTCAGAAAAGGCCGATGCTGCGAAACACAACCTGCAATTTTAATTCACAACTGGTGCCGTATTATGGATGGGCAATCCCAGGTTGTTATAGTTCTATTAGATTTTAAAAAAGCTTTCGACACTGTGCCTCACACTAGGTTACTTAGGAAACTTCGTGGCTAGAGCATATCTAGACAAATATGCGACTGGGTTGCAGACTTTCTGAAGGGAAGAACACAGTGTGTAGTTCTCGATGGTGAGAGTTCATTAATTACCGAGGTGAGGACCAGGGTTCCCCAGGGAAGCGTGATAGGCCCTCTGTTATTTCTCATATACATTAATGATTTGTGTGAAATAATAAGGGGGATAAAAAGATTATTTGCCGATGATGCTATTACTTGTCGTGAAATCAAAACCCAGGAAGACAGCGCTTTGCTACAAGACGATATTATGAAAATAATTGTGTGGTGTAAAGACTGGCAGTTGGAGTTAAACGCTAAAAAGTGCCAAGTGATGCGTATAAGTAAAAAGGTGACACCATTTAGCACTGAATATACAATTAATGGTACTGTCCTTAGAACTGTAGATTCCGCTAAATACTTAGGGGTAACAATTCGTAATAATTTGTCGTGGAATGAACATATCGAGAATGCAATCGGGAAAGTAAATCGTATGCTCCGATTTATAGGTCGTAATTTAAAGCAATGCACTCCTCAAGTTAAATCGATTGCATATAAGTAACCAGTGCGTCCTCACTTGGAATATTGTTGTTCTGTATGGGGTCTCATCAAAAGGGGTTAATGGAGGCATTAGATAGGGTCCAGAGAAGGGCCGCCCGATTCGTGACAGGTATATATAGTTGGAGGGAAAGCGTAAGTGCGATGCTGAAGGAGTTAGGTTGGGAAGACCTGGAACACCGAAGGCGTTGCTCTCGGCGGAAGCTAATTGAAAAATTCACGACTCACATATTTCAGAATGACAGCAATGAATTATTGCTACCAGCAACATCCGTATCTCGGAATGACCGTGAAAATAAGATAAGTGAAATGAGGGCCCAAACCGATTCTTTTCTGTTATTTTTTCCGCGAGTGATTAGGGAATGGAATAGAAAGGGTTTACCGGGCGAGTAAACTTAAAATCCGACAGGGGTAGCTTTCGATAAAGCTCTTCGGCCATCCTGACCTGAGTTTTCCCAGATCACTCGACGCGAATGCTGGGATCGCTCCTCACAATAGCCCATGGGTGCCTACTACCATATCCCATATATACCTCCCAAACTATTACCCTTTCGGATAGGTTCAATGCACTCTCTGCCACACACTTTTAGTGAATCACAAATTAATAGTAATAGTACTAACTAATGTGACAGACATCCACTGGCGTAGCTAGGTCAACAAGGGCCCCGGTGCAAAAATTTATTTTGCGCCCTCAGGCCAGATGGGAAACCTTTTTTTTGCTTTGTATTGCTGGTAGGGGCCCCTGAGGTGAGGCTGGGGGCCCCTCTGAGCAATGAGGGCCCTTAGTGAGGGGCTTCCTGTGTCTTAGTGGGCCCTCTGAACTGCGCTTGGTATGCTTGGGGACCCCCTGAGCGTACTGGCCCCGGTGCACTGCTCCGCCTAGCACCATAGTAGCTACGCCCCTGCAGACATCTTAAAACAGTCATGACCCAAAAATGGCAATGGGCCGGTCATATTACTCGCAAAAGAGACTACGGCAGTACTGGATTGGATACCAAGAAACCTGAAAAGAGCAAGAGGAAGACCCCCGGATCGCTGGGATAAGTATACCATAAATGTCGAATTACAGGCGTGAACTGGAAGATAGTGGCTCAAGATCGATCGGCCTGGAAAGAACTACAACAAAACTATGTAGAATTAAATTCTAATATATAGCTCATTAGACTTAAGAGGCTACATCCTGAAATAAGGGACGATATAGCCGCAATTATAATAATAATATTCCGAAAACTAAGAAAGATATCGAAAAATTTAATTCCTTATTTTCGATTTTTTTTTTCGTCGTGTTACATAAGAATCCATCGCCAAATTTGACTTTTGCGAAATTTTTCTTCTATTTTTCAACTCAAGACACCTCACTTTTGATACAATATATCTCGAGAACTAGGGGAGATATCGAAAATTTTTATTTTTTATTTGTCTCGTCTTTTTCTTTTTAAATAAGAATCCATCATCAAATTTGACTTTGACCAATGTTTTCTTCTGAATTTCAAGGAAAAACATCTCACATTTGAGACAGAATATCTCAAAAACTAAGCAGGATATCAAAAAATTTATTCTTAATTTTTTATTTGGCTCATCGACTTACATAATTATATATCACCAGATTCCGTCGTCACGTTTATCCTAGAGTCCCCTTGAGGTTTTTGTACATATACCCCGTGCCTACCCACTCCTCCTCCGTCCTGCGTCACTTCAATGCGTGGTGAGGGCATGGAGGAAGGAAATATATGAAGGAGAAATGACGTTAAATCTGTGACGCCGCCTCTAAACTCTCGGCTAATACTGCGAATGCGCGGTTGTGGCAATGGCCATTTGCGAATCCATACAAATGCAAAGTTCACATTGTGTTTGATGCTGTGATTATTTCATTTTCCAATGTGTCTAAGTATATTATAATGCCATCTTGTGCCATCTAGGAATCTTGATGAAACAAACGATGTTGTTACCCCAAATGCAGTTTGCGATTCAAATACGTGTGTGTGAATGTATTTACATGGTTTGATTCTGTGGCGGAAATTTAGTGGAGATTGTGGTTCGGTCTAAATGCAGTCTGTACCAGAATGGTTTTGTTGTTGCATATATAAGGACAAAGAATTTATCTATTATTGTTAGTAATTTCGAGAGAAACATGTTAGTGACAAAACGTGTATCACGATGTAAACTACTTCCAGATATTCCCAATTAAGCTTACGACATATGGTAACAAGATAACTATTTTTATTCTGGTCTAGCCGCATTTCAACCTAACCACAAGTGGTAGTAATAAAACTGAAAACATCCATTCTGCGTAGGATCGTAATTTTTCACGGCGTTGAATATTAAAATATTTTTCTCGGGCTTCCAGCCGTGTTAATATATCATATTTGCGGGACGTTTCGAAGGCGTCCATCTCTGCCTCCATTCTCAACCAAATGTCAGTGTATAACTGTTTGTTTATTCAGCCGCTGCTACGGAAACGGTGGAAAACAAAAACCAACACAACGCGATTACGTCATCCGCTCTTCTGCTCGTTACCGGCGCGAAACTGTTTCAGCATTTTAATCGCCGGGTTCCAGGCTGCACTGAGTTGATAACCAGTGTCCCTGTTGACTAATAAATCAGTTAATCTTATTTCTACAGCCTCTGTAATAACGCTGGCCCAAAAATCTTTGACCCGGGCTAAAATGGTTGTTTTTTCAAATTCAAAAGTGTGACCTTCTTGCACACGATGTTCGGCCACCGCAGATTTTTCTTCTTGGCCAAGACGAACGTTTCTGCCGTTTGTGGGTGCCCTAAGTTTCAAAATAGGTAGACTGCTATCACAACACGGAGTCAAGACAATTTATAGACCACCCACTAAAATTAGTAACTTTGTTCGGCAGCGTTAAAGACGACCTAGGTTTACGAACCCCTGGTGTATATTATATACCATGTGAATGTGGCCTGCTGCTACATTGGACAGACGCAGCGATGCATTGTGCAGCGATGTGTTGAGCACGCCAGAAATGTTCGTCTTGGCCAAGAAGAAAAATCTGCGGTGGCCGAACATAGTGTGCAAGAAGGTCACACTTTTGAATTTGGAAAAAACAACCATTTTAGCCCGGGTCAAAGATTTTTGGGCCAGCGTTATTACAGAGGCTGTAGAAATAAGATTAATTGAGTTATTAGTCAACAGGGACACTGGTTATCAACTCAGTGCGGCCTGGAACCAGGCGATTAAAATGCTGAAACAGTTTCGCGCCGGTAACGAGCAGAAGAGCAGATGACGTAATCGCGTTGTGTTGGTTTTTATTTTCCACCGTTTCCGTAGCAGCGGCTGAATAAACAAACAGTTATACACTGACATTTGGTTGAGAATGGAGGCAGAGGTGGACGTCATCGAAACGTCCCGCAAATATGATATATTAACACGGCTGGAAGCCCGAGAAAAATATATTAATATCCATTCTGCGTGTCCACCATGTAATTCATTGTGGCTTTGGCGGAATTAATTTGTGGTCCAGGCCACATATCAATCCAATCCCCTCAATTTGGAGACAGTATATCCCGAAAACTAAGCAATATATCGAAAAAAATTATTCTTTATTTTCGATTTGTCTCGTCGTGTTACATAATAATCCATCATCAAATTTGACTTTTGCGAAATGTTTCTTTGCATTTCAAATCAAGACACCTCACGGTTGATACAGTATATCTCGATAACTAGGCAAGATATCGAAAATTTTTATTCTTTATTTTTTAATTGTCTCGTCTTTTTAAATAAGAATCCATCATCAAATTTGACTTTGACCAATTTTTTCTTCTGAATTTCAACGAAAAACATCTCACATTTGAGACAGAATTTCTCCCAAACAAGGCAGGATATCAAAAAAAATTATTCTTCATTTTTTATTTGTCCCATCGAGTTACATAATAATCCATCACCAGATTGCGGCGTTACGGTACGTTTATCCTAGAGTACAGCAGTCAGCAGCCACAGCCAATTACTGCTCCGTTGAGCAGAGTAGGGTGGAGTGTGTTGTCGCTAGACATTTACTCCAGCTTCATTTTGATGGGGCATTTCTTCTCTGTTGGTTTGTCGTCACTTTGGCTGTCGATGTTTTCTTGAACTGAGTGGGTGCCACCGCGACCTTCTTCCTCAGAAGTGGTTGGCCGCATTTTGTGTCGTTCCATTAATGCTGCCTCAAGGGGGCAGTGGTGTCTTCTTTTGATGAGAGGTGATTTACGAGCCTTGTGAGAAGGGTGATGAGTGAATCCAACCTTTCTTCTCTTTGATCGGATGAATGACGGGTGGTGTGGTCGCGTGATTCTCTGCCGGTGATCTTTTGCCTGGGTTGACTCTTTGGAGGACGCCGTCTGGTGTAATCCACGTGATGCTTAGTCGTCTTCGTTGGCACGGCCTCTTGTCGTCTTGTTAGCGGGGAGCTGTGCGATTTCCGGCGCTCCTCGGACCGTGTGGTAGCAGTAGGGCAGACAACGCTCTCTTGCTGGCTAGTTGCGGGCTGCGTATGTGACCTGCTACTCGGATGAGGATTCTTCCTACTGCGTTGCTGTTTCCATGCTCGGCAGCCGCGATAAGAAGCAGCGTGTGAAGAGCCACAGTTGCAGCAAACGGCGTCCTCGCGACGCTGGTTGCATTCTGCGACATAATGTCCACCACCACAACGAACGCATCTTGCTGGCTTTGTGCATTCGCTAGCAAGATGCCGGAATTTTTGGCACCTGTAGCACTGCACCAGCTTGCGTGGCTGTAGTTTTTCTGCAGATTTCTGCGTAGAAGTGCCAGCCTTCTTCGTCCTGGGGCAGGAGAGTGTGACTTCATAAGATATGGAGTCCTGCTGCAACATGTGGATGGCGGCTTCAAAGTCTTCAGGGCAGGACAACAAGATCTTCAGTCCCAGATGGTCTGGCCAGCTGAATACAGGAAGCTTCATGGCACTCTGCATCTGAGCCACTAAAATGCAGTAGTTCCCTGCATAGCTGATGGTGATCGGTGGTACTGGGCCTACTTGTGCGGCAGGGAAGATTACTGGAGCAGGTGAGTCAGGCTCACCATTTTGAGAAGGTGAAGGAGTTGGTGAAGAGGGTTGTGTGGGCCTTATCGGCGTCTTCTTGAAGTTGCGGTACGTCTTTGGGTCGTAGCTGTAGGTCTGGAATCTTCTTTTGGTGTCTTCAACATATTCCTCCCAGACGAAGTCGCTGGCCAATGGGGTTGGAAACACGAGTGCCTCCGGCCACGCCTCGACTCCTCCAGCAGGACGATACTTAGTGACCAGGTGTCTGTGGTCGCGGCTAGTCAGGGCCTTCTTGAAAGTGGCAGCGTCGCAGGTGGGAACCTGCCAGCTGAACTGAAGGCCGTCAAGGATGACTGAGATGGCGAAACTCCATTTCTCAGGGTTGCCACGTGCAAGGCGTCTTTTCCAAACCTTAAAGGACCAGTCTTCTGGCCTGACTTCTTCCACAACACGTTCAGTGGCCCCTGGTGGAAGGTGGGAGGCCTCCGCCAAGAAGCCAACTTCCCGCGGGAAGGCGCCAGGTGGTTTGAATTTCTTCCTCCGTTTTGCCTTCTTGATTACGGCAAGCTTCACGGGCGCCTCGGAGGCGCTACTAGAAGCTGTAGTGTCTGCCTTAGTGAGAGCAGATAGGCACGAACGAGTAGACTTGGCTGTACCAGTCTGCACAGGCGACGTGGATGCCATCGCGATGGCTTCAGTCGAACTCGGTAGAAAGTGGGCAATCTACGAGCTGCTGACCCCGGCGCTGTTACGTCTTATCCTAGAGTCCAGCACAGCACCAATTACTGCCTTTTCTTAGAGGGCAGGTGGAGGTGGAGGATATTGTCCGTAGACATTGCCTCCAAAAGTATATGGGTGGTGCAAATCTTCACTGTTGGGGTGGCTTCACGGTGGTGTCAATTATTTGATTAAATTTAGTGGTCTCTTGTGACGATCAATTGTTGTATCATAGCGACCGATGTTGTGGACTTCAGGGTTTTTGCTTCTATGAGTACTTTTGTAGAAAATTTCGGCTAGTTGTTTGAACCTGTCGTGAAGATATGGAGTCCCCTTGAGGTTTTTGTATATATACCCCCCACTCCTCTTCCGCCCGGCGTCACGTCATTACGTGGTTAAGGTCTCTTGCGTTGCTTCATAAATTTCTTTCCTCCATGACAGGCCAGTTCGATAAACTTTGTTTGCTATTTGGTTTCAGCGTTTGCACTGTTGTTTGTGAAAACATGTGACAATCAAATTTGTGATATAAATTTGTATGTTTACATGTCACTTCACAGTATTTGTGAGAAAATCAGCGAACTGAATTTCAAATCTTCATATCTCTGTTCATTTGCAAAAAACGCAAAGTAATGGTTAAACGTTCTTTGTCACTATATCTTGTTTTCTGAAATAAGGTACACGTAAGTTATGTAGCTCTGGAAAATCTGAGTAAATTCACCAGGCTTTTCATATGAGAAAAGCTAATTGTTTTTATTATTAGCCATTTTTTAAACCAGTATCTACCATTTTTCTTTCATTATACATTTTAGTAGAGTCCATTGTTAATTCTATGCCGACTTTTTATTGATTTGAGAGAAATTAAGTAATGGTACCCGCTTTCAAGAATTTAACTTTATAGTGTTGTGTTAGCACCCTTGTTTCATTGTGTCTGGAAATAGCCAATAAACACTTTGAACCCATGTTTGAACCGGCCTCATTGTTGGTTATCTATGTAGTTTAGAGGTATTTGATTGTATTTGATCTTTCTGTAGAGCTTTTGGTAAGCAGTATTTTGTGCATTCTTTTCATTTAACTTTCTGTGCGTATTGAGGCAATTGGTATTATTGTTTTTATTTTTTATTTTTTTTAACGAATCGGCTGAAAATTTGTCATTAGCAATTTATGGTGCATGAACTCTTTGTTTCTATTGCGTATAATACAGCACTAACTACTGGAATCGTGTGCTATGTCAGTGTTTGACTGATATTTCATATCATTTTAAACCAAAGCTGCTTGGATTTGCTCTTAAAAATGTTACTTCTAAAATAATTTACTTCAGTAATATGACGGGTTGATAAAGAGGTGTTTTCACTGACAACGCTGTTGTATGTCCGGGAGAATTATTGGAAATACAAATTCTTGAAACATTTTTTGTCAGTTTTATGGATATACAAGCAGTTTTAGCCACATTATTTCTTACATACAGCAAACTAGCTATGCAATTTATACCATTATGTAGGTTGGCAACTATTCGCGACGCAATTTGAATTTTTATAGGTACTTCAAAACTGCGACAGCTTACCTGAGCACAGTGCGTGTGTTTTTATTATTATTATTCATTAATTCTGGCTCAGGCTACATTGCACATTCCTTGAGGTACATCTAGATTAGAACTACATACTGCGACCGACCAGTTAGAAAATCCATTCACATAACTGATCCGATATACCATACGCTCGAAGCTTCGCTAAACGGCAGTCGTGTGGCACAGAGCCAGAGGCTTTCTGAAAATCTAAAAAAAAAATGCATCTACTTGTGAACCTGTATCAATAACTTTCATTACGTCGTGTGTAAATAGGGCCAGCTGCGTTTTTCCATGATCTTTTCTTCCGAAATCCGTGTTGATTTGTTGTAAGCAAATTATTTTCATCTAGAAAACGTATGCTCCATAACTCTTCTACAAACAGATTTTATAGATATGGGACGGTAGTTTCTAGAAACACTTCGATGCCCTTTCTTTAAAATCGGAGTTACTTGCGCGATTTTCCAGACGGAAGGTACTTCTCGCTCTTCTTAGGACTTATCAAGGCAGAAATGTTCCAATTTCCACCACGTACACTGAAAATACTCTTAACTGAATTCTATCCGGGCCCGGTGCTTTCCCCCATTTCAGGAGTCTCTTCATAATGATTCAATCACCAACTCGACATGAAGTGAGAAAACAGGAATGTTATCCCTATTTCCATCAGTAAATGAATTTTTGAATACAGTATTTAGTAAGTTGGCTTTATTGATGCTTTCATTAACATCGGAACATTCACTAATTAGTGCTGGAATATTGTTGTTGGTACAACTGACCGTACATATGACCAAAATTTCTTTGGGTTTTCTGTGAGACTGTTAGAGATAGAGTTGGAATGAAAATCGTTTAAGGCATCACGCATTACATTTTTGACACGTCCTCTTATTTCGACTGTTTCTAAATCACTATGACATCGCTTCCTCCTTGAATGTGCCTGTATTATGCTTTGGTTTTTTAGTAATCTTTTTGACTTTGCGTGTGGACCACAGTGGATCATTCTCCCCCTTTTTGTCCGCTTCAGTATATGTATTTCTATACCTTCCCTCACTATACACATAAACACGACTGTGATTTGGTACAAGACGATATTATGAAAATAATTGTGTGTTGCAAAGATAGGCAGTTGGAGTTAAACGCTAAAAAGTGCCAAGTCATGCGTGTAAGTAAAAAGGTGACACCCATGGTACTGTCCTTAGAACGGTAGATTCTGCTAAATACCTAAGGGTAACAATTCGTAATAATTTGTCATGGAATTTGCATTTCGAGAATGTAATTGGCAAACCAAATCGTATGCTCCGATTTCTAGGTCATGATTTAAATCAATGCTCTCCGAAAGTTAAATTGATTGTATACAAGTCACGAGTGCGTCCTCACAATATTGTTATTCTGTATGGGGTCCCCATCAAAAGGGATTAATGGAGGCATTAGAGAAGGTCCAAAGAAGAGCCGCCAGATTCGTGACAGGTATATATATAGTTGGAGGGTAAGCGTAAGTACGATGTTGAAGGAGTTAGGTTGGGAAGACCTGGAACACCGAAGGCGTTGCTCTCGACAGACGCTAATCGTAAAATTCTCAACTAATATTTCAGAATGATAGCAAACAAATATTTCTACCAGCAACATTCGTATCTCGGAATGACCGTGAAAATAAGAGAAATCAGGGCCAGAACCGATTCTTTACTGTATTCATGTTTTCCACGAGCAATTAGGGAATGGAATAGAAAGGATTTACCGGGCGAGTAAATTTAAAATCCGACAGGAGTAGCTTTCGATAAAGCCATCCTGATCTAGGTTTTCCCGTATCGCTCCAGGCGAATGCTAGGTTAGCCCTTGGGCGTCTCCTGCCATATACTGTATATCTCTATCAAACTAATACCCTTTCGGATAGGTGCAATGTACCCTCAGCCATACACTTTTAGTGAATCGCGGAGTAATAATAACAATAAATCGATGCCACATAGCTTCAAAGATGTAAGCATTTCATTTCTGATACCTAAAATGGCTCTTTATTTCTTTAGCGTATCCCTTCCAATTACTCCATCGTAGGGTAATTCAATGTCATTGATACTGCGTGTAGAGTAGATTCCATTGTTAATTCGCTTCCTTTTCATAATGTAAGGCTGACGGTCCCTTCTGTATATGTAACTCCTGCTGCTATGCCCATGATAGCGATCTGTTCTTGCCTACTATACTTCGGCGACTTTTTTAAGCATCTACTGTGTAAGACACTAACTTAAGCACCACTGTCATCAAAAGTTTTATCGGCGTCGTTTTGCTTTCTCTACAATCCAACTCGACGAATTCATTCCTATAGTTGCAGTCCGTTTCGTACACTCAGCCTTCCTGAGCACGGCCGTTGAGTTGTCACGCTAATATTTAGTTTCCAAATTTCTTCCGTCAGCTGGTTTGCTCGTTCCATTGACGTACATTACACTCCCGTGCACGGTGTCCCCGACTTTTGTACTGTCCTTTTTGCAATTCATTGACCTAAATGCTTGACATGGACCAGTGTGACTCGGCAAGCTGCACACTGACGCTTTTATGTCAGTATCTCTTCTCCAAAGACATTTCTTCCACTGACAGGCGCTAGGGACCCTGGCCCTCCTCGCCATTATTGATGTTCTGCCCGTTTCTCTCCATCTCTTCTTGCAGTCTGCCCCCCGTCTCTTGCTGCTCCGAAATTGTACTAAATTTTCTTACTCTTGGCCCCCCTCTGTAGTGTCTTGCATCATGACCTATTTTATAATATAATTGACACCTCTGCCTCTTCTTACAGTGAATGGATGCATAGCTTTAATTCCCATAGTAACTACAAACTTTTCCTCAGGGTTAACCCATATTCTGCCTTCTACTTAAGTCGTTATACATCTGTTTATCTTTGGTGGATATAATAGCCGCTTCCTCAGCGAGGGAGAAACTCGACAGCTTTTGGCAACTTTAACTCTCTCCTTTCGATCTCCATATCGTCACTATTCTTTCATCATGATGACCTTGCACAAATGCCACCCTTCAAATCGCATAGATCAATTACAGCACTCAAGCAAGTTCATTACCTCCCACAGAATTGCTTCCTGTTTCCCTGAATTCGTGATGCATGCTATCTAACCGACTTCCCCAAGCTGCAATTGGTTCTCCTTTTTGCTGGCTAATCCGGAACATGGAAATTGCATAATAGTCCAAGTTCCGTTTAGGTCTGCAGTTTTCTACCAAATAACGTGTACAGTTCTCTCTCTCACGAACAATGATGCGTGTATTTATTGAATTTTAGTAATACACCGTGATCTTTCTTTGCTACTAACTCAAAACCCCTATCACTGTTGTCTAGGAATACCGCTAAGGACTCTTCTTCACTATTAAATGGCTGTGGAACTAACTACAATGCCACCGCTAAGTTTGTATATGATCTCCCAGCTTTGCGTTGCACAGGTAATTCAACTTTATCAACAACCTCATCCCCGTCACATTCTTCAGAAGGTTCATTCCTCCCAAGCGTGCTTCGCATGGTTACCGCTTTTGCGTGCTCTACTTACAGCTGCTTCGCAAGACACCGATCTCTCCTTAGTTCTCCTGCGACTATTTTGATTTGGTTGGGTAACTTCCATTTTTACTGCCATGTCCTCTAATTATCTGTACTACTACGGATATGGCTGCTTCTAAACAGAACTATTTTCATAGAACTGGAATACTTCCCTTTTAGTCATAGAACCACCCATACTATAATGAATTGGTTTACCCACAACAGGACACAAAAAAATCGCTACCTGTAGTAAGCCGAATAGAGAGTTGCACAGAAGGGATTAGGGAAGTGTAAGCCAGGTGGTAAACAATTACGACAGTGGTTCAAGACTCTTAAGTATCTGACTACATGTCCGTAGTTAAACAAGCAATGCTGACAGTACATATATAAAGTTTATTTAGAGATTATACATCCTACAACTCAACATTTAAGTACATAATAGGCTATTTGACTATCTTTTCAAAACAATTTTAATTTTTTTATTGATACACATTATTTAGCAGGTACTATTTATTTTTGACAAAAGTGCTTACTTTGCTTAAAATTTAGGGTATTTATGAGCCCGCCAAAACGCTCCTTTGCTGCCTGTTGCGGTCCAACGCCATGCGTGATGTCACATGCCAGCAAGCGCTTACCCTTCATAAGGGAGTGTTCACAAACTATATGGCTGGGTCCAGGGGGAGTGGTGGGGTTGGCGGGAAGGCTATGTGGGGGAAGGGGGTTTCCGAGCTAAGCCACTTAGCTTTCCTTTAATAACATTTTTCACAGAACATCCAACAGCATGTGAATATTTCTCTGAGTTAATTATCTCCGTACATAATTTACAATAGTGTGACAGGAGAAAACAGTACAAAATGTCTTCTGGAATCAAATGGGAAAAAGGCTATGTGCTAAGTCAGGAGTGGGGGGGGGAGGGTAGCGGTAAAAGCCACATAATGCTATGTGGGGGGAGAGGGGTTCACAGGAGCCAAAATACGCTCCTTAAGTAATGTCTCGCTTATTTCTGTGAGTTTCTGTATAAATGGTTGGAAATATTTTTTTGTAACAGTTTAACGTCCCTTTTTAACAACGTGGTCTTTAGAGACGGGAAAGGATGGGGGCAAGGAATGGGAAGGAATACGGCCATGGCCTTTTTGAAGGAAGCATCCCGGCATTCACCTGGAGTGATTTGGGGAAACCATGGAAAACCCAAATCTGGATGCCCGGACGGGGATTCGAACCGCCGTCCTCCCGAATGCGAGGCCAGAACGCTATCCGTTACACCACCACGCTCGGTAATGGTTGGAAATAGTGTTTATAAATGGTGTGTAGTACACCAATCTGCCACCACAACAATATTAACTCAGAGTCACTGCAACTTGCTGGTAGAAACCCAGACAATATTGCGATAAAGCAACTTACCATTTTTTGTGAAGCTCATTTACACAGCAATTTCGTAGAGTTAAATATAGTACATTGTTTAAGGCGAGTATCAGTAAGATTAGGACCCTTAGGTACGATCCTACCTTCATATGTTTTCATTTGTTTTCTGTGGCCGTATTATTGGATACTAGTTGCTGTTGGTTGCATGGCTTATTCATTTTTCTATAAAATCTACCGAAACATCAATTTAGTTTTTTTTTTCCTGAAGACATCACAACTTTTGGATAATAAGCGTATTACAAACATTAGAAACATAACGAAAGAAGACTTCAAAAAGGAAATTGGATTTACTTGCACACCAAAAGAAAACAGTTTGAAAAAATGAAAATTATTTGCACATTAAAAGTAACTACCACATAAATAGATGCATTTATATCGGGAGGGTAACCCACAGTTGTTTCGTCACGTAAAAATTGCAACAAAAGGGACTCAAAGTGTTCTGGAACTGTTGCAAGATTTGCGTGAAATTTTTAGAAGTTATCCTACTTCTCAAATAATTTCCATTATTCACCGCCGTGTACCTGAATTTTATGTATGATAACGTATCTCTGTTATGTTTAAAAATTAAAAGAGGAAGGATATCTTTTCATAATAGTTTTCGTGTACATCAGCAATTTATGTTTCAAAAGCTTGCATGACCCTTAGTGAACAAAAAAATTATAAATTCTTCGATTTGAAAAAATGGTTCTGTAGTGCAAAAAAAAAAAAAAAAAAAAAAAAAAAAAAAAAAAAAAAAAAAAAAAAAAAAAAAAAAACGGAAAAAAAATGAACAGAAAAAATATTATCCCAACTAAGATTTGAACATACTACGTTCTCAATTCCATTAGCACTCTTCAACCATGCAGATACTTTGACAATACTTCTCAGTTGCTTCTCTTTGTGTTAATATTGAACACTTTAAACATCATAGTTTCTTCCTGTAAGATGAAGTGAAATGTGGCAGGTAAATAAGTAAAAAAAAAAAAAAAACAAATACTATTTTGCTGACAAAAACAATTATCATTTATATATCCTTGTTTATCCGCAATTAGGAAAAAATGGCCCATAATGTGCAGTTATTTAATTGTTGTGCTAACCTTATACCTACATTATAGCTTGCATTTTTCTCGTCAATATCTCCCAAAACAGTTTAATTTATTATTTTAGTAATTTTTATAAAATATTTCTGTTAATTTCTAACTTTCAATTTAAATATAAATGATTCTCAAATTTAAGATGTTACATTTTTAAGCGCCGCAGAATAAAAGTCAAAATAAGGCGTCAATTTTTTATATTTTTCCGTTGTAATTGTAATACAATATTAAAAGCCTTGTGGAAAGAGTTAATTATTGCCAAATACATATCACATTAATTACAATTTCTTCAACAAGGGCACAATGATTTTATGGAGTTTCATCATATCTGATTAGTAATTGCTCTCTGTATCCATGAAAAATATGATTACCTGTCAACATGTGAAATAAAAAGTAAGGCTATTAAAATGTTGTGCTGACTGCTTCAGAAATGTTTCACTTAGAGGTTACAGAAAATATTAATTTCATATCTATCAGAACAATCCAGCAAAGAATAATCCTTTAACAATGAATTATTGCAATTCTTGTAAACAATTAACTCTCTTCTTGCATAGTTACAACAATCAAGATACCACATAACAAACATTCTAATGAATCCAATATAAAATATTTTTATGAAATAACAGTAAACTAAATTTGTATGCATTACATAAAAAAGAGAAATGACATGGTTAAGTGATGACTAAACAGCTACAGTTAGATATTTGGCTTTTCTATTAATCTATCATAAAAGTAAATTCAAGATAAAAATCTGACAATAAACAAAAAACGTTTTGGATATCA
>JARYHS010008074.1:1885606-1904464 GCA_031002005.1 Vandiemenella viatica
CTAAAACAAACTTCTTTATTCCTATAAAATTAAACTGTAGTAAAACATACCTTACACGGTTGATAGACAGTTTAACATCCATAAATAACATTCATTGATAATAGTCAACTCAAGAAAAACACAAATTAAATAATAATAATACTTCATTATTCTATAAATAAAGTAGGTGTTTCAATGACTATATACTCAATAAATACACTGTGTTAACCAAAAGATTATAAGAAAGAACACAACTATTGAAAGTTAAAAATCAAATGAACTATATCTCCAATTCTTTTCAACTTGTTTGAACCCATAATTTTCTCCATATAATGCAAGAGGATACACATAAAACAACAAATATCCAAATCCAATTCAGTATAGACACTAACACTTCACTGCAATATTCAAACATATACATGACTCACAGAACTTTTTATTGCTTTAGAATCAACAACTAGATCACATATGAATACCAAACACAATATTTAATAATTCATAAATTGCAAAAAGAATTCTCCACAAAACTTGGGTGAGTTTAATTCTCTTTTGATGGATTCTTTGATAGCAAAAATTTATAGAAAATTTCCACAAATTGTATAGGAAGCACAGTTTCTTTTTAATAAGAGCGCCAGAGCATCAGCACCTTTAACATATTTCTCACTATCTTTACTTGTAATAGTAACATTCCACTAAAATGAGTTAATTGACAATTTAAAAATACACAGACGGCACAAAAATGTATTACCGCACAACAAAATAAGAACGACCATCACAAAAATCAATATACTGAAAAATACTAAGCCTACATTACACAAAGAATATGTGGATTTAACCTGATGACTTCTAAGAACATTGGAGTACATATATCATTACCCACAAACTTCACAAGAAAAGTTATTTACCTTAATGAATTAACTGATGGCCCCTCTGGTACCAGATGCCTTAAATATTTCCCACAAACACAAGAGAAAAAGAACATTAACACAATTGATTCTGCTGATGATTGTTAAGATTGCCAGGCTCCATTAATAATATTACCGAAATTTTAGAAAAAACAGTTGTATCCAATTAATCTGCTAAAGTTTTTATGGCTACCAGATCATGCAAATTATTTCCCACAAACATAACAAGAAAGCAAGGGATCACCAGAACGGATCCATTAATGACACTAGGGTAACAGATGTTATAAGGATACCTCAAGAATGAATCTGCTGATGAATCTTAACGTTCTGATACCATGCAAATTTTTCTCCACAAATGTTACAAGAAAATGGCCTTTCTTCAAAGTGAATCCGCTGATGATTTTGCAGAACACCAAAATATTTAAACAGTTTACCACAAATGTTACAAGAATATGGGGGTTCTCCGGAATGAATCCACCAATGTTTTATAACGTCTCCACATTTTGTGAATGATACTCTACATACAGGACAAGAAAACTGGAGTTTTCCAGAATGAATCTGCTGATGGCTCTTAAGGAATAAACACCATGTAAATAATTCCCCACAAATATCACAAAAAAACAGACCTTCTCCTGAATTTTTCCTCTGATGATGTTTAAGGCTTTCAGTGTTTGTAAACGATATATCACACACGTCACAAGAAAACGGGTGTTCTCCAGTATCAATCTGTTGATGAATCTTAAGCTCGTATTGTCCTGTAAACAATTTTTCACAAACGTCACAAGAAAACATGCGTTCTCGAGATTGAATACGCTGGTGACTTTTAAGGTTTCCAGGTCCTGTAAATGATTTTTCACAATTGTCAGAAACAAACAAGCTTAGATGATAACTTTCGTGCTGCCTAAGAGAACAATAATTTCTATAAGATTTTCCACAATCTACACCTGAATTTGGATGTTGGCAGAAATGAATCCTGCTAGTACATCTGTAGATAGAGAGATAGATACAGAGTGGCTCCTCTATTTTTGTTTGAAATTCACTAGCAGCATGTTTCTGCACATAACTGTAACTGCTTTTCGTGCAGCCACAATATGCCCTATAAACAGAATTTGATGTTAATATGTGATGGAAATATTGTACTGGTAAAGTATATTAATTGGCAACTGATAGATATGTTATCAGTTTTACAACTTGTAGACTAAATTCTATGACAGCAATACTTTAGTGTTATATATAATCACACAATGTGTAAAACAACTAACAGTACAGCTATGAAACTAAAACCATTTAAAATTTGTAAACTTATGAACCCTGATGACCAAAAATGTATTTGTAGCAAAAACTGGAAATGGACAAAGGAGGCCTAATTGATAGTGTAGCACTAGGCATTTGACAGAGTGAGGTATAAAATGGTATTAAATAAGGTAAAAACTATTGGAGTGGATAAGAAAGTGATTTGCTGGGTGGAAGAATTTTTAAAAGCTAGAAAACTGAAAGTTGGGGTAGGAAATACCGTATCAAAGGAAGTGGAAGTAAAAATGGGAGTGCCGCAGGGTAGCGTATTGGAAATATTGCTATTCATTATTCTAATGAATTATTATGTTGAATGTTTACTATCTGAAATTAGATTGTTTGCAGATGATATAATGCTATATAAAAGAATCAAAATGATAGAGGACTGTAAACAGTTGCAGGGTGATCTGGATAGGATATCTAGTTGGGTTGGTAAACATGGGCTGAAGATAAACAGAAAGAAGAGTCAGCTTATTAGATACACTAATAAAAAACAAAAGGTTAACTATAAATATAAGGTGGGGAAAGAATTGCTTCCTGAAGATTTGAAATGTAAATATCTTGGCATTACATTTGATAACAAGCTTAACTGGGCAAGACACATTGGGCAGGTGGTAGGAAAAGGTTTTAAAATTCTGCACTTGTTAGAAAGAGTGATGAGGGGATATACGAGAGAAGTAAAGGAATTGGGTTACAAAACTTTGGTCAGACCATTGCTTGAATATGGTAGTGTAGTATGGGACCCACATTTTTACTGTCAAACACAGGAGTTGGAGAAGGTGCAAAAAAGGGCTGCTAAATTTGTTTCAGCAAATTATCGCAGAATGCAATCAGTGACTGATATGATAAAGAAGCTGGAATGGGATTCATTGCAGGACAGAAGGAGGATGAGAAGGGGTATGGGAATGTACAGAGCATATACTGGTGATGAGGCATGGAAAGATATTGCAATAGTTATGAAAAATAGTGCATAGAAGGGAAAAGATGACTATTACCACAAGCTTGCATTCGATTTCAGGCACAAGGGTGTGGGAAGATTCTCTTTTTTAGGTAAGGGTGACAGGGATTGAAATAAGTTACCAAGGGAAATGATGAATAATTTACTGAAAATGTTGAAAGAATTTAAAGTTAAAATTTGTAGAGGGCAAATGTAGGTGGGTGCAGGATAGGGGGAAGATGGGTGTGCAGGGAAATTTTCATCAGAGCATGTGTTCCATTGCAATTAAATTAAATTAACTGAAACCATTTTAAGAAATATACTTAAAAATACTTTTAAAGTTCTAAAGTAAACTTTCATATCATCAACTAATAAATTACAAATTTACTAACTTTAGACACTAATGAGGTAAAATACTGCCTATTTATCAAACATAATACAAATAAAGCTAATATCAGAAAAAATATTGTTTCCTTAGAGAAGCCTAGAATGAATTAGTTAAGACTTTAACAGCTCAATCGACCAGTGACTTTGCCTATTGAATGATTATCTGGTTATATATCCAGGTTCTTTTATTATTAAATAAAACTATGATTACCGCGATATAAATAAGAAATTAGTGGTAATGTCCCACTAACATTACTTTCTCACTATGGATATTTTCATTTTTTAATTAAAAAGGCTTTACCTCATATGAAATATAACAATCAGTATATAGATTTTCATTAAAATTCACTTAATAATACAAGTCTGAAATTTTATAAACAAAATCTATATATATAAAACAATAGTGGATAGATTTGTAACACAAAAACTCAGAAACTACTGAGCAGATTTCAACAGAGTTTTTACTGTTATAAAGTTTAGAAACTCAATTCAGTTATTTGGTAGTTCTTATAACTCTACATTACATAACACTGGAGCTTTACATTAAACTGCCAATGTGTGGTGACAAATACCAAAGATAGAATCACTAGACGTGGCATCTCTCCACTTAAGATGCAACTCTAATGTCTCTGACCATAGCTTCTAATGAAAGCACTAAAAGCAATTAATACTAATACCTATGTTGTATACTCCACATTACACAAAATTTCATATATTCTTTCTTTTAAATGGGGAAATTCGTTTGATACCTCTATTAGTTCTAAAGATATTATATGTCAAAATTGAGGCATGGTTAGGTTAACAAGCCACTTGGACCATAAAAAAATTCACCATGCCATATTTGATGAATTCTTCTGTAACTTGACGAGATAAACTTAAAGTAAAGAATACCAGAATACCATTTTTTTATACCTCTCTTAGTTCTCGAGACATTGTATCTCTAAACTGAGGTGGCTAAGTTGACACACTTCCTGGACCAGAAAAAATTCTCACTGGGAATTACACAGAAAACATGCACAATAGGTGTTTTGTTGTTCTTCTTAGTTGTTGCGCCCGGACCAGAAGAAAAACGTCATCAAAGGCACAAGGAACTATACCCATAAATGATTTTTAAAATTTTATCTATCCAGAACTAAGCATAACAAAAAAATATTATTTTTTTTCTATTTGTCTCATCGGGTTATATAAGGAACGACCACTAAAATCATCAAATTTCAGCAGCTCGTATATGGTAGTACTGCCAAAATCTGCATTTTCAGCATAATACTGGAATAAACAGACATAAGTGATACGTTTTTATATATGTGGTATGTATTAATATGTGTATGGTACATGTTTTGATATTCAAGCAGAAACATTAGCAGAAGTTGTTATTAGATTGAAATGTACCCTGAAAACTGTCATTACGTAGAAAAGTATGCAAGCCACCCCATTCTGGAAACTGAACATTTAGTTTAGTACAGAAAAGGTGTGGTACAAATTAATTAAGCTTGATATGCATGAAACTTTTTGGATGAAAGAAAATAGAGTACATGTAAATAAACATCAACCCACCCCTTTCTTGGTAGGAGGCGGGTGAATCTAGGTTTTCTTTAACTCCGAAAATAGTTGGTGTGGATTTTATAAAACTGTACTGAGCGTGGTGGTGTAACGGATAGCGTTCTGGCATCGCATTCGGGAGGACGGCGGTTCGAATCCCCGTCCGGGCATCCAGATTTGGGTTTTCCATGGTTTACCAAATCACTCCAGGCAAATGCCGGGATGGTTCCTTAAAAAGGCCATGGCCGAATTCCTTCCAATTCCTTGACCCCATCCTTCCCCGTCTCTGAAGACCTTGCTGTTGAGAGACGTAAAGCAGTTAAAATATATATATATATAAAAAAAACTGTGTACAATGTTTTTCACTGCGCAAAAAAATTATTGGATGAGTAAATCTACACCAACTATACCAGGCAACCTGCTAGGTAACAATAAAATAATATATTAGAATGCCCTTTTTGGTATCCAGTTTCCAGAAATGATCTGATCTCCAAACAAATGTTTCACATATTTATACAATATTCAATGTATACTGCAATATTAAGCAATATACCCTTACTGGTTCAAATGTTTAGCTCTTGAAAGTAAAGACATTGAAATCATACAAAACCTGTACGGGAATACATCGTCACAGGTCATAGTTGGAAACCACTTGAATGAATCAACATATAAAAGGCATATATACTGTCTCCAACGCTTTTCAACTAATATTGTGAAGCCATTTCCCAGAATAACTAGCAAGATAAATAGTTAAGTTAACCAGCATACTGTGTACAGTCAACAGTGTGATATTCGTGTAATACCCAAGATGGTTCCTTCAAGAAGAATACAGCAAAAAATATGAGCTTGACATTAGTCTTAAAAAAAAAAAAAAAAAAAAAAAAAAAAAAAAAAAAAAAAAAAAAAAATCTTTTTTCAGGGCAGTAGGCAACCTCCTCTAAGGATACAGTGCCATAAGAATAAACTACTTTTATGTTTGGTGAAATAAATTCACAGAAGAAAGTGTCAAAATCAATTCCAATTTCCCTGAAAAAATTAGACACATCAAATCAAAATCAACAAACAATCCATTTGAGATAAATATCTCTCGGGTTTTCTGCCGGTTAATATATTTATTTGGATCTTTTAACGACGTTTCGGCAACTGCCATCGTTGCCTTCATCAGATTAAATCTCTATTGCAAGGACAAGACACGACTGACTCGCGAGCAGCGCATGAAATTTCTGCTAATTCCTTTTGTGGGATTAGCTGTATATGGGTGGAGGTGCCTGTCACTCTTGCTGTGACATCTGCCCCTTTTTCTTACAGTTTGGTTCTTATAGCTAATAACAATTTTGGGTTTAACATGACATCTATGCAAAGGTAATAACATCTTAACATTTTTAGTATTTCATTACAGTTTTTTTTTAAATATATAC
Source organism: Vandiemenella viatica (assembly GCA_031002005.1). Classification (NCBI taxonomy): domain Eukaryota; kingdom Metazoa; phylum Arthropoda; class Insecta; order Orthoptera; family Morabidae; genus Vandiemenella; species Vandiemenella viatica. Next base: position 1,892,065 of record JARYHS010008074.1, read on the forward strand.
ATTTCTTTTACTCCTCTTATTATCATTTGTATATATTTTTATATATATATTTTTTTTTTTAAACCGTATATACTTATATATATCTTTTAGTGTTTTTTTTTTTTTTTTTTTTTTTTTTTTTTTTTTTTTTTTTTTTTTTTACACATGGTGTTTCTTTCTGATATTTAGTAATACGACTAGTACATTACAGAGCCATATCTGCAAATTACATACTGTACCACAATTTTCCCAATATCAGTAATATCCAGAAAAATTTACAGTCTAACACAGAAACAATAAATCCTCACAGACTGAAACAGAAAACGGAAAACTCGCGATGCAGGCTCCATCATTCTTCCCTTGTCCTTAGGCAAGGAAATTCGCTGTTGGAAGTTCTTGCCAATTTGGCATCATCTTCCTTTATTACGTTTTGTGGTTTTTGTTGTTTGCTTTTTTGATTTTATCCTTACTGGTGGAGCATTTTTTGGTCCATAGGTTCAGGGTTGTTTTGATCGGGCAGCTGTTGCCTTACGGCGTCGTCTGCCCTATCGGTTGCTGCTGTTGGTTTGCTGCGGTTGCGACTGCGTGCGCAGTCGCTGCCGCGACCATCTCCGGTATCTGCTGGATAGCGTCGGTCACTGCTTTGCGCCAGCTGGCGCAAAGCAGCGGCCGACGTGTCTGCTGCGGGAGGCGGGGGCAGCTTGCGCGACCCTCTCGCCTTAGCTGCCGGTGGCCGACTGATGCTGGCGGCCACAGCCAGAGCAGCCAGTCACTGCCATGTCATTTATGGCAGAGTATGTTGGAGTGTATTGTCTTTCGACATTTACTCCTCCTGCAGATGATGGTGTAGTTCTTCGCGGTAGATGTTGTCCTCGCGGTGGCTTCTTATTGTTGTCCTCGCTGTCGGCAGTTAGGGTATAGCGGCCGAGCAGGTGGTGGGGGCGACGAGTTGCGTGAGCAACTCGACGACCCTGAGAAGCTGTGGCCCCCATCCAGCCCCATCAGCACCGTGTCCACAGCATCTGTGGGGACGGTGGGACGGGTTGTGCGGGGGGGGGGGGGGTCGCGGCAGTGGAGCCCGTTCTCGCGGATGGTAGTTGGCCCTGTTGTACCCGCTGGCCTTGTCGGCGGGCTTGTTGGTCTGACAGTTTGCTTTTTTGTTCGCAGGGCAGGAATCCGACTGGTGGCTCTTCTTCTTCTTTTTCTTCTCGTCCTGCTGCAGCCGCTTGCGGCTTGGGCAAGCTCGGTGGCACGCCGCGTGGGGGCCCCCGCAGTTGCAGCAGGTGGGGTCATCCTTTGGCCTGGGACAGGCCGCAGCTTGATGATCACTACCGCAACGCACGCACCTAAGCTCGTAGGTGCAGTGCTTTGCATAGTGATTGAACCGTTGGCATTTGTAGCATTGCAGGACGTCGGTCGTGAGTGCAGATCTGCTGCACTGGGTGCTGGCTGTCCTGGTCGCTGGTGGTGCAGTCTCCGCTGGTGGCGGTGGCGCTGCTCCACAGTGGGCTCAGACGTCTCCATCTGCGCGTCCGGAACATGGATATTACCCTCTTCTAAAATCGATTTTAATGTGTCATGGTCGGCCGGGCAGCGGGCCATGACTTTAATCCCGTTGGTGATCGGCCATGCGAACACCGGCACGGTGAGGACTCTCTGGAGATGGTCGAGAACCGGGCCTATCTGCGACGGCGTAGCGAAGATTGCCATTACATCGCCGTCTTCGGGATTATCGTCTTCAGTATCGGTGTCCTCATACTCCTCCTCAGCTGCGGTGACGCTAACCAAGGGGGAGGGGGAGGCAGTCGTTGCTGGTGGATCAACTGCGTCGCTTGCATCTCGCCTCTTCTTGTTCCTCCGTCCCATCCTCGCTTGCGTAGATAAGGACGGCTCAATATGAGGCCCGGCAACAGCGGATAGGCGGCGAGACGAACGTCTGTCCTCGCTGGCTGCTGGCAGCCGAATCAATGCTGGCGGCCTGCGTCGGTCCGCTATAGTGCCAGCCGGGTGCGGGCCTCGTATTTTGCTGCTTCCGGTTGGTGCCGGGCAGCGTCAGGCGCGTGGGGCAGCCGCCGTATGCTGCCGTGTGTCCAGCCACCTCACAATTGCAGCACCAGGTTTGGTGCCGCGGGCTTGGACATTCGGCGACGCGATGTCCTTGGCCGCATCTTAGACATCTGGTGGGCTTCGTACACTGCCAGGACAGATGTTGGTAGCCCTGGCAGTTGAAACATTGGACGAAATCCGGTGGTGGCGGTCTTTTCTTCTCGATTCTGACGGGTTTCCCCGCCAGAACCTTGACCTCCTGCAGTGCGGCAGTGTTGCTGCTTGTCTTGAACGTGTACAGAGGAATCTTTTCCTCTGTACCCGTTCGCCGCATCTGGTAGACGTGGCTTGCTTCCACGCCTTGACTGGCGAGTTCGGAGGCGACGACTTTCACCTCCGTGTCGACCGGAAGTCCACGGACTACCAGCTTCTGCTGTCTCACGCGTCGTTCGTCGGTCTTGAATGTGATGCCATCACTGCGCAACTGCTCCTCCACGGCCTTCAGGTCGCTGGGGCACGACAAACAGAGCCGTACCCCGTTGCTGCCTGGCCAGCACATGAAGGGGAGTGTCGTATTGCGGCGTAGGAGCTCGCAATACGACATCCAGTTGCCGTCGTGGTGTACTGTGATGGGCAGTACGGGGCCTATTTCAATGGCTGCTTCGCCGGTATCTTCATCGCTGAATGCAGCCACTGTGTCCACCGACATGGTGTCTGCATTCTCTTCCTCCTCCTCCGGAAGCAGTGGTGGTGGTGTTGCAGGAAGGCTGGCGTCCGTGACAGCATCCTCTGTCGGCGTGCATCTGACATTTGCTTTTTTGGATGTTGGAGAGCGGGTGGGCGAAGTGAATTTCCCCATCCTTTCTGCGAAGAGAGTGACGTTGGTGTGGTCGACGCGCGTCAGATCTTCGTAGGAGAAGCTCTTGTAAGCTTCTGACCGCATCTCCACTGGCATCCGTCGGTATGGTGGTTTTATTTCTTCAAACACCTCCATCTTGGCCGCTCTCTCTCCCGCCGCTGCTTTCCTTGCTGCTGCTTTCCTTGCCTTACTCGCTTTTCCCATGGTCTCGTAGCAGAAAAGTCCGTGTAGCTCTTGTCCGTCTGTCTGGAAAACTCGCGAGCCAGTCCTGGCTCCTATTTATAGCCTGTTGTCAAGGGAAGCTTCACGCTGCTCTTTGATTGGTCGGCGGTGGACACGGCCATAGACGGGGTCAAACCGGTTTGGTTGCATCTCTGCATCTCGTGGCTGCATCCCGTAGCTCAGCAACTGGATGGCATTTAGTAGATCCATGGCAGTATCTTGAGTGGTCACCCATCCAAGTAAAAACGACGCATAACGTTGCCTTAACAGTTGGCATATGCGGTCACCCATCCAAGTGCTCTCCACACTCATCGTTGCTTAACCGGCGGCATTACACGGGGGCTCTGGAACTGACCAATCACGAACGACTTATCTCCCATTGGTCGACGTGTCATGACGGCGTCTGCTCGGAAGGTTGTAGCAGCACAGCACCAATTACTGCCTTTTCTTAGAGGGCAGGTGGAGGTGGAGGATATTGTCCGTAGACATTGCCTCCAAAAGTATATGGGTGGTGCAAATCTTCACTGTTGGGGTGGCTTCACGGTGGTGTCAATTATTTGATTAAATTTAGTGGTCTCTTGTGACGATCAATTGTTGTATCATAGCGACCGATGTTGTGGACTTCAGGGTTTTTGCTTCTATGAGTACTTTTGTAGAAAATTTCGGCTAGTTGTTTGAACCTGTCGTGAAGATATGGAACTCCAGTGGCTTCATGGAGTGCATAGGTTGGAAAACTGTTTGGAAGATGTAGAGCTCTCTTCAGTGCCCTGTTTTGTATTGTTTGTAATCTGAGTATATGACTGTCGGCAGCGTATGCCCACACTGGACAGGCGTACTCAATAATTGGTCTTACAAGAGTGGTGTATATCTTAATGCCAGTACTTGGGGCTAGATTATTATTTTTGTTAAGCAGCGAGTATAGGCTGTGAAGCCTCATGCTTGCTTTCCTGCGGATATCATTAATATGGGCTTGCCAGGTGAGTCTCCTGTCTAGCAACACTCCTAGATAGCGTGCAGTAGCTGACCAGGGTATATCGTTACCATGAAGGTGAAGAGCAGGGTCCGGTTGCCGTTGCCGACGGGGCCCAAGTCTTTTGCTGATGATTATTGCCTGTGTCTTTGCTGGGTTAATATCAATTCTCCATCTCCGGGCCCAGCTCTCCGTTACCTGGAGGACTTCCTGAAGACGGCGAATGGCTAAAATTTTGCTGCGGCTGGCTGCGAGGTAAGCGGTATCGTCAGCGTATGTTGCGACCAAAACACCATTGGATGTGGGGACATCAGCAGTATATAATGAGTATAAAGTCGGGCCCAGAACTGAGCCTTGGGGAACACCGGCTTTCACTATTCTTATACTTGAGAAGGCTCTGTCAACTCGAACACTGAAAGTGCGATCTGTCAAATATGATCTTATTAATTTCACGTATGGTCCCGGGATACCCTGCACATATAGCTTAAGTAGGAGGCCCGAGTGCCATACGGAATCAAATGCGCGTGAAATGTCAAGCATCACCATGGCACTGTATTGTTTGTGATTGAATGCTTTTGTAACAGCTTCTGTGACTCTCATCAGCTGCTGTGTAGTTGAGTGGTCGCGCCGAAATCCTAGCTGGTGATTTGGTAAGGCATTTGTGTCCTCAATATGAGTGGACAGTCGTTTTAGCAGTAGCCTTTCGAATACCTTGCTGATGGCTGGTAGAAGGCTAATAGGTCTGTAGTTTTGCGGTTGATGTGCGTCCTTCCCACTCTTGTGTATTCCCACAAACCACTGCATGTTTCCATCTGTTAGGGAACTGTTGTCGGCGGAGAATGGTGTTGAAAATTTCTGCGAGGTAGACTGAGGCCTCAGGAGGCAGGAGCTTCAAAGTTCTGTTACAGATCTCGTCACGACCAGGAGCTTTGCGAGGGTGGAGATTCTGCAGGCTGCTGATAACCTCTTCAGGGGTAATATCGTCCATTTGAAATTCATCTTCTGCTTGCAGGTATACCCTCAGCCGACGGTTGACTTCGGCGAGGTGTATGGGGTCTGCGTTTGTTTGCGACGGCCGAAAGTTTGTTTCAAAGACATCGGCGAGGGCATTCGCCTTGTCTTCAGGAGTGACAGCTAACCCATGGTTGCCATTGAGAGGAGGAAGGCGCTGTCTTCGTCTGGTAAGCTTTCTTGTTTGTAGCCAGAGTGACCCGTCCTCTGGACTGAGCATGGATACTCTTGCATCCCACTCTCTATTTCGGTGTTGCAGCAGGGAAGCTTTTATTTCCCTCAGTAGTCTGTTGAGCAGCCTTCTCGTTGCTTGGTTTCTCGTCAGCTTCCATTCTTTTGCAACCCTGTTTTTGTATCTTATTTCAGCCATCAGTTGAGGGGGAAGCTGTGGAGTGGGAGCTGACCGAGGTGTCCTAATGGGTGTTGAAGCGTCAGTGGCCTCTTTGACTGCTGTCTCAAATATTTCGAGTGCATTGTCGATGTTCGTGATTTCAGGTTGGTTCGAAAGTTTGTTTTGGAGGATTTCTTGGAAAAGCCTCCAATTTGTATTTTTTGTAGTCCAAAGTAGAGTGCTTCAGGGTCTGCCATGGTCCGATCTCAATTTCCGCTGTAACCGGGCAGTGATCGGAGGATAGCCGGTTTAAGGCTGCAGTGGCGACATAGCCCTGTATGTCCTTACTAATGAAGATGTCTAAAACATCTGGCCGTTGGCCGTTGCTTGGATAATGAGTGGGTACATCTGGTGCCCACACCCCCATATTAAGTCTGTTGGTCAGTCTTCTCAGGGTTACTCCCGCAGCGTTAGTGTATCTGCTGTTCCAGTCGGTGTGTTTGGCATTTATATCTCCTCCAATCAGGAGCTTACCACCGATGGAGGCTAAGGCCGTGAAATCATCCTCGTTGAGCTGACGCCGTGGAGGACGGTAGCAGGAGATGATCGTTAATTTTCCGTTTGAGGTCGCCACTTCGACACCGACGGCTTCCATCTGTTGGAGTGTGGGTATGACAATCTCGTGATGAGGGATGTTTCGTTTGATGTATAGGGCTACTCCTCCGCAGGCGGTAGGCCTATCCCAGCGATAGCAGTTGTAGTTCGGCACAGATGCTCGCAGACCGGGCTTGAGATAGGTCTCGGAGACAAGGCATACATCCACATCATGGTCTCGTAAAAACTGTCGAAATTCAGGTAATTGACTATAAATGCTGTTGGCATTCCAGGCACAGAAAGATAAAGAGTGTAACAGGGGTCTAGCCATGATGGTTGCAGTGGGAGCACTTTGGGGAAGCCAGGGCTTTCGTCACGGCGCTGGTCATCTTCTCCAGCTGTTCTGTAAGGTTGGAGACCATTTTTAGTGCAGACTCTAGCATCCTGGTTAGCCTGTCGATACTCTCCTGTGCTTCGCTGGTTGCGCCCTGATTCTGTCTCTGTTGGAGGGCGCCTTGTAGGTTTGCATGAGAATCCTTTCTCTGCTGTAGCGAGGCATTCTCTGGTGAGCCCATTTCAGGAGTACCACCTGGTAGGGCAGATTGATCCTCATGGGGCCTCTCCTCCACTCCCCTTGGAGGATGATTGTTCCCTGGTTCGCGCAGTGTCCCGGGCTTATTTTTGGGTCTTTTGCGCGGTTTGGACTTCTTCTTCCCATAGTTAGTGAGGGTCTGTTCTTTTCTGTAACTGTGGTGCTATTTTTCTCCTTGGTAGTAGTGCCATTTTGTGGTGGCACTGCTGTATTTTTCTCTTTAGCAGTAGTGCCATTTTGTGGTGGCACTGCTGTTGGTGGTTGTTTCTTGTCTGGTGGCCTTTCTTGCTCGTTTGTTGTTCCTCTTTGCCTATTACGAGCCCTTTTGAATGCAGGGCAGCCCTTATAGCTGGCAACGTGCCCGCCCCCGCAGTTTGAACATTTGGCTTCGTCCCTGCCTTTCTGAGATGTGCATTGGGTAGACTCATGCTGTCCGGCACATTTTACACAGATTGACGGCATTTTGCAGTTTTTGGCTACATGTCCAAACAGTTGGCAATTGTAGCACTGAGGAGGACCAGTTGTAGCCCGTAGCTTTTCCACCTGGACCTTGAGATGACAAATCGTTTCTACGCCAAAGATGGCCCTGTTTTCCTGGCAGTCGATTAAGGTTACCAAGAACAGTGGCATGATGACGTTGGAGCCTGGTCTACGAAGTTGTGCTACAGACTGGATGATGAACCCCATCTCAGTAAGCTCATTTTTTAATTCACTTGTTGGTAGAGTTCTTGGGATACCCCTGAAAACTACTTTCAGAAGAGGAGCTGCCCCTGTAGGAAAAGTGTAGTATGGGGTATTAGTCTCGTGCAACATGCCCGTGACAGCAGTAAAATCTTCCACAGTGGAGAAGGAGAACTTTATCTTATCTCCGCCAGCGGTCTTGGCGGCAAAAGAACTCTTAGCAACAGCGTCAACCCTGTCGTGTAAGGTCTTGTAGTTTTGTTCGAACTGCACGACAATAGGAGGTATATGTGCATTTCTCTTCACCTGGTTGGTTGGTTCTTGCTGAAGCGGTTGAAATTTGTTGCTTAGCTCCACCACTGGTAGCGTTTGAGTTTGTGGTGGTGATTTGGCAGTACGTCTCGGATGTTGAAAGTCCTCCTCATCTGATTGGTTGAGCAGCTGTAGGTTTTGTGACTCCACGTTGGAGTGGTGCTCCTCACCGTCTGAGACTGACTGTTCTCTGTTTATGGCTTTATTTTGACTTGCACATTGTGGAGTAGTACTTGCATGAGCGGGAACAGTTGGGAAGACTGTACATTTCTTTCCCTTGTGAGTTACATGCGCAAGGCGCGTGGTCTTCACTTGACGTGTCGTTCTCTTTGCTAGGGCTTTCCCGATTCTCCTCAGATGGGGTCTGCCCATGGTGTTTACTGGGATGCGTTTGTGAGTTGTGACCTCTTCATGTTCGGAGTCTGTGTTGTCTTCTTCATTGTTGAATGCCGTAGTTGTGGAGTCTTCTACACCGGAGCCTGTATCCTGTGGAGAAGGCGATCTCGGAGATTCAAGCATTTCCGGCGCGGAAGCACCAAAAAGGCTACCAGTACCAGAAATCATAGTGATGGATTGGGGAACCTGAAGGGAGTGTTGTTCTGGCCGCTTGTTATCACCGCAAGGTTAGCCAGGACCAGAAACAACCCTAAAACCTTGCGCCAGGGGGTTCCACTCCCGCAGGAGTGGGCCGTGTGGCGGTAAATCCCTAGTAAGCTCGGAAAGGGTGGGCAAAGGATATCCCCAAAGAAGAAGAAGAAGCAGCTCACTGTATTCTTCACTGGAGCAAACAGTGCCCGCATACGCGAGCAAGAGCTGTCTAACCTCAATGCACTCGTATGCGAACCGCTGTAGCCCGTCGAGTGAGTGAGTGAGTAGCCGTGAGTCGGAAGGTTGTGTCTAAAACATTGCTGTTTTAGGTCTTTTACGACTGGCTCCCAAGCCTCGCTCAGGAACAGACCACCATCTCTGTTAATGCTGTTGTCACTTAATCGAGTCTCCAGCGCTTCTCTGATCACTGAGTCCCAGAAATAGGATATCTTAACCAGAACTTCAGTGTTGTCGAAGTTGATGCTGTGAAAATTTTCTATAGCATGCTCTGCTAATGCGGACTTGTCCAGTTGTAGTAACCGCAGATATCTTTGGTGCTCATTGTGGCGTTCCTCGATAGTTCTTATAGTTTGTCCTATATATACTTTGCCGCATTCACAAGGGATCGAATAAACTCCCGGAACTCGAAGCCCAAGGTCGTCTTTCACCGTGCGTAACATATCACGTATCTTCAAGGAGACTTTAGAAACTAATACGACGACTTTTTGACCAAGGAATTTTAGAGCTATTCCAATATGTGCTCACTTCTACATATTTCATGTACGGTGGACGATACTATGAGCAAACTGATGGTGTGGCTATGGGCTCGCCAATTTCTCCTGTGGTAGCTGATTTATATATGGAGGATTTTGAGCAAAGGGCTCTCGACACTGCTCCATTAAAACCAAAATGCTTCTTTCGATACGTGGATGACACATTTATAATTTGGTCACACGGCTTTGCAGCGCTCGAAGAATTCTTGCAACACCTGAACTCAATCCATCCTAATATATGTTTTACCATGGAGATTGAGAAAGATGGCATGCTGCCATTCCTGGACGTACTAATTAAACGTAAACCAGATGGTACTTTGGGGCATAGCGTTTACAGGAAACCCACGCACACAGATCTGTATTTGGGGGCTACCAGTTTTCATCACCCAGCTCAGCGAAAAACTGTTTCGACAACACTGGTCCACCATGCGCGAGCCATTTCGGACAGTGATAGCCTACGTGAAGAACTAAGGCACCTACGGCAAGTTTTCAGACAGAATGGTTATTCTGAAGAACATATTAAACAGGCTTTTCTCCCCCAGAAACCGAAACTAACACCTGAACAAGAGTCTCCAAAAACCGTCGCTGTGTTGCCTTATGCCGGGAATACTTCTGGAAAAATCGGAAGAATCTTAGCACGATATGGCGTAAGGAGTATCTTCAGTCCACCTATGAAGATATGTGATATGTTACGCACGGTGAAAGACGACCTTGGGCTTCGAGTTCCGGGAGTTTATTCGATCCCTTGTGAATGCGGCAAAGTATATATAGGACAAACTATAAGAACTATCGAGGAGCGCCGCAATGAGCACCAAAGATATCTGCGGTTACTACAACTGGACAAGTCCGCATTAGCAGAGCATGCTATAGAAAATTTTCACAGCATCAACTTCGACAACACTGAAGTTCTGGCTAAGATATCCTATTTCTGGGACTCAGTGATCAGAGAAGCGCTGGAGACTCGATTAAGTGACAACAGCATTAACAGAGATGGTGGTCTGTTCCTGAGCGAGGCTTGGGAGTCAGTCGTAAAAGACCTAAAACAGCAATGTGTTAGACACAACCTTCCGAGCAGACGCCGTCATGACACGTCGACCAATGGGAGATAAGTCGTTCGTGATTGGTCAGTTCCAGAGCCCCCGTGTAATGCCGCCGGTTAAGCAACGATGAGTGTGGAGAGCACTTGGATGGGTGACCGCATATGCCAACTGTTAAGGCAACGTTATGCGTCGTTTTTACTTGGATGGGTGACCACTCAAGATACTGCCATGGATCTACTAAATGCCATCCAGTTGCTGAGCTACGGGAGGCAGCCACGAGATGCAGAGATGCAACCAAACCGGTTTGACCCCGTCTATGGCCGTGTCCACCGCCGACCAATCAAAGAGCAGCGTGAAGCTTCCCTTGACAACAGGCTATAAATAGGAGCCAGGACTGGCTCGCGAGTCAGTCGTGTCTTGTCCTTGCAATAGAGATTTAACCTGATGAAGGCAACGATGGCAGTTGCCGAAACGTCGTTAAAAGATCCAAATAAATATATTAACCGGCAGAAAACCCGAGAGATATTTATTTCAACAATACGCCGGGAAAAACTAAAATGTCATATCCATTTGAGGCCAGCATGAAAGTTTTATAACTTCCAGGTAAAGAAATTTCTATTAAAAAGCATTTCCTTTATATATAGTCATGTATAGCTTAAGGAACTATGTCCAAAATTCATCCAATAAATGGATTTAATTCCTAATGTGATACTTATTGGCCTAACAAATATCAGAATGTCACTTCATTTCATTCAAAATATGTTCTATTTATAAGTATCTTTTTGTCTTAGAACTGTGTAGAAGTCAGGACTGGAAAAATCTAGTAAATGTGATCTATGCTCCAATCTGTACTTCCCTTCCCTCACTTTCACCATTGTCAAAGTACATTAATTGGCAGCAGAATATCCTACTCAGATGATCCTTCCCGTTTCCATTCTCACTATTTTTTTTATACATTTGGTCCAAAAAGATATACTTTGTGTCAATAGTTGTTTTCAGATATTCAAGACTATCAATACAAAGAAATTTCATTGCATTTCAAAAAATAATTGCCCTAACATTTCTGATAGATGCAATCGATTTCCCCTTTTTCTATTGCAGACCAACTGGTTTCTAACCACCATGCAGGTTTGAAAGTTCAATATGGCCTCCCGAATCTGGTGTAATCCTCGGTGTTGTGAATTTTTATCTGTTAATCAATTCTTCCTTTAGCTCTTTCAAAGTTGAATTCCATTACCAACAAAAGCAATCACAAAGTGCTCAACCAGAAGTGATTAGCGTCACACTTTATATTGAGGTGCTGCAGACTGTGAAGAGAGGAGCTACATACCTTCAAGGCTGAGTACTGAATAATACTTTGTTTCTGGGGTGCAGAAGTGGACCCTCATCTCTAGTAACAAACTGATAGGAAACTTGATAAAAAGGTCTACACGTCACTAATAAGGAAATTACTTCATTTTCAAATTTGTACTTGCTCAGCAATTAACATCCATTTTTTTTTTTTTTTTTTTTTTTTTTTTTTTTTTGCCCAACTTTCAGAGATTTAATTTAAGAACTTTTCTTCCTGTTATGCCTATCACATCAGCTATTTGAGACAGCTTTAATTACTGGTAGTCTAATACTTCACTGTCGCATATTCTCGATAAATTTATACATTGTTGCCTAACCCTAGCTGCTATTAGGCCTTGAAAACGATTATCTTCAATTTTACATTCAACACCCCATTTCTATACAATTGAATGTGAAGGAACAAACTCCTAATAAACTATCTACAAGTTCAGGTGAAGGTGTTAGCCATGAGGTAACCTAAGCAAAGAATTTTATGATAAAATATTTCGAAGACGCACAAACTATTTCATATGAGGTAAGATTAGTTTTGATTTTATTATCACCAATTATTATAGTTAATAGATATAATTTATATTATATATATATTTATCAATATAATAGATGATTTTTATTGTGAATATTTCCTTTATTTTTGGTTTGTTTAGGCTCTTGTATGGCAGAAACTAACCGAACACCGTTTGATTTTTCTGAGGGTGAATCTGAATTAGTTTCTGGGTTTAATATTGAATATGGTTCTGGTGGATTTACTTTATTATTTCTTGCTGAATATACAAGTATTCTTTTTATAAGAATAATACTCACACTAATCTTCTTAGGTGGAGATTATTATAGTCTAATATTTTTTTTATAAATTAGTTTCAGTTGCTTTCTTATTTATTCTGGTTCGTGGAACTTTACCTCGATTTCGTTATGATAAATTAATATATTTAGCTTGGATAAGTTTTTTACCTTTATCTTTAAATTATTTATGTTTTTTTATTGGTTTAAAAATATTAATTTTTTCTATTAGTTAGTCCCAAAAAATAGAATAAGAGTAAGTTAATAGAAGATTT
>JARYHS010008074.1:1905464-1923537 GCA_031002005.1 Vandiemenella viatica
CCGGGAGCCGACGAAAGAAGCCCAAGAGATGTTCTACAGCAACGCAGAAGGTAGGCTCTACTGAGATATTTGGATATGAGACGGATAGGTCCAGTTAGGCTGAAGTTCATGTATTCAATAGTCCTGTCGTGTTTGGGTTAGAAGGTACCCATGTTGTAAGCTCGCTCCTGTCTCTCCTCGTTCCCATAAGTTGGTGGGGGTTAGCAAGGCGCCACTGCACCAGTTTTATCAGTTTCAGAAAGTAATATTGATAGTAAATGTTATTCACAGCTAAATTCCATGTATGTGTAAATATGTGTACAGAACCTTCAGAACCTGGTGTAAATAAATATGTAAATATTCATCAGTGATTAGCCCTGAGTTCCAAGTAATAATCCTATCACAAGACTCATATCCAAACATTTCGTCGATTTCCATGTAGACGCTTATCCACTAATCCCTATGGCAATCTGTCCTTGTCTCACCGCTCGGCTGGACAGAGTGACTGTGAGGGTCATCCCAAACGGGTGGCAGCCGAGTCACTACAGGATTCTGGTGTTCAGATGTGGGGTTGAAAACCAATAGCTACAGGATTCTGTTGTTCAGATGTGGGGTAAGCCGACGCGAAGGTGTGTTGGTGTTCACACGGGATCACTGAGTCTTTGTCTGTTGTAGGAGTTATTATGTATTTAGGTTTCTGTAAATCACAGCCCTGAGTCAATAAAAAGACGCATTGGCTTGTTGTAATTATAGAGGAGGAGCGAGCAGATCCGTCATATCCACTATCCAACTTCCAGTAGAGCCACAGAGAGAGTTATCAGAGGAGCAAAGGGAAGCACCATGTATAAACGATACGAGAGTTGCAGTTTGCAGTTACGGCAGTCCAAGAGGAGCCAATGTCAACACACACGCAGCGGGTTGGAGAATTGCAGACATGCAGTCGCCATCAACAACACAACGCAGCACCAGCCAACAGGTTCAGAGTCCATTCAGCAAACGTCATACAGGGCGTCGCAGCACGCACACACAGCGTACAACCGCATCAGCATTTCATAGTAAGTGACGCAAAAATGCAGGCTAGCCAAGCAGCGCATAAACAGATGCCAGGTGTTAACAACTCGTGCATTAACAGAAACAAAATTAACACCATCAGAGAGAAATCGTAGTTGAGAAATGAAAAAAAGTTTTGTGACTTTATTATTTTGAAGAAATTAGTGGTTGATGGAAGTCAATATGTCAATAAGATTAGTGAAAGATGCTGTTTGAGATTAAATAGCACAGTATAAATTAAAAAAATACCTTTTTGTAAAAATAAATATGTTAACGTGTGAAAAAGATAAATCACTGTAAGTTTTAAAATCGTTTTCGGCGAGAGAATTCTTGAAAATTGAATAAGCCAGTATTGCGGGGGGATGTAGTCCATAAGTTATTGATATGTATGAAACGAGTACTCCTGTATGTGAAATTATATGTAGAAAAGCGGTTACATAATACTGATTATTATTAAACTCTAGGAGTCGAGGTAAAAATTGCTACCGGAGTGTATTATCCATTGTAATTAACGTAAATTAAAAAAAAATTAAAGATATGATTGTGATAGAAATTGTTCAGAATACAGTGAAATCGGGAATCTTTGGACTTAGAGAACACAGATCTTTTCCAAACAAGCAATGATTATTTTCATTAGAAATTAGGCGTGTTAAAACTCTCATTTTGTATCCATTGTAATAGAGTGCTGTTCAAGAATATAACCGGATGCGTGATTCAGTCGAAGATGTTGATGATGAGCCGTGCGCGGCTCTCTATCGCTAGGCGGCTGTTTCATATCGCTAACTTCTCCGCTAGGGCGCGCGGCGGCCAGGTTCCGGCCATCTGGTGGCGATTGTCATCTTTCGCCGGCCGATAGAGAGCGCTGTGAATGTGAGTGCCCTCTATCGGTCTGTAGAGAGGATTTAAGGGGCGACCCGGCTCAGGAAAGAGGGGAGCCTCTGCGGTCAGTCTCGGCTAGGAAGTGAACAGTCTGAGGAGGAAGTGGCGGTGTCGGAAGCGGCAGTTGGAGAAGGCGACGTGCTCCATGCACGGGCAGCAGTTAGGCGGAGCAACGTGATACTTGGCCGTCGACGAGGGGTTATTGACGGTGCCTGGTCTGACAAGCAGTTCTGAGTGGCCGTAAACTGTGTCGTCGCCTCACATGCCCAGACTATATGGCACTTTGGGGTGTCCTCGTAAAGTGTGCGCTTTGGCACCTTCTGGAGCGACCTGTGCCTTCATGTTCCACGAGTGGATAGACTGTTAGAGAGTTCGTGATATTCAGACAATTCAACTTCGTTGTATTTTCTGCTTCCTCGGTGCAATTGGAGATTTTCTGTTTGGTGTTCGTGCTTGAGTGGGACAATATATGTCACTAATGCCTGTTCTTTCACATGAGGGAAACAGTATATGTATGTTTGTCTGTACCCTTGAGGGGTGCTGAAACATTAAAACAGACCAGTGTTGGTTGAGCTCAACTGATATAAGTGCCTTGAGAAGCTCGATCTTTGGAAATCCTGTTTAGGAACTTATAGCACCGGATATTCTACCATTATTAAATTGTTGTTTAGACATAAGTAAATTTAAGTGTGTAAATCCTTGGACTCTGGGGGCCATCATGGATCAATAAGGCCAACTAGTGTTGTTGTTATTTAATATAAGTATATCTTGGGGGAATTTTAAGTAACCGATTGGTAATTAAGCTTTTTACATGATATAGTGTGGAAATCTTATGTTTGAAGTTGTTGATATTGTTGTGTAAGGTTGTATTGTATTTGGTATTTATTGTAATAAACAAGACTGAGACAATTGTAACCATGCGCCCACATGCTTGCCAACCTAACTACCACCTCAAATGGTAGCAGAGCGTGGTTGCATTGGGTAGTCTCAAGTCTTGTTGTTGTTGTTGTCATTTCGGATTCTCTATGGAAGGCACACGTTTTGTAGGGTGGAATTACCTTAAGAAAGAGCAGCTCCAGTATGAGCTCAGGATTAGCGGATTGTCTGACGAGGGTGGTGTAACAGAACTTATTGAACGTTTGCGTACTGTCGGTCCTGCTCCGGTTACCGTTCCGCCAGAGCGGATTGGGGAGGTTTGTGATGCTGTTTCCGCTTGTGTAGTGGGGTTGCAGGAGCTCGGAAGGAATGTGGCCTTCCTGAAGGAGAGCAGCCCAACCAGACGTCAAATTTATAGAATTCAAGCCCAGCTTAATCATTTTAACGATCGTCTGACTGATTTAAAAACCTTGAGATTAGATAAAGTTCAACTTTCTGTTGTAAACCAGTTGAGTGCCGAATTACAAACATTGTTACTACAAGTTAATTCCCTGGGTCTAGAGAATGACACTTGTGGTGATTCAGTAGAAGAGGTAGCAGTAAGAAAGGTGCATCCTCAGACACCCCAAGTGGTTCCCGAGTATCAGGCCATTTCGAATCAATTTGCCAAATTGCCTAATCCTTTGGGTGTGTTGTTAAGAGAAGTCGAGGAACTTTCAGTGGATGATATGAGACAAATTGAACATTTATTATGGCTTACAGTTCGGTTTGAGAGGCACGCCGACGCTCTTCAGGTCCCTCAACATATTGTTTTAGCCTTGTTGTATCCTCTGGCCAAAGGTCCTTTGGCAGATTATCTTGCGGAGATTGTGCAAGTAAAAGGGTCATTGAAGGATTTAAGACAGAGGGTAATTCGTGAAAAAATACCCATACGTGCACTGAGAGAGTTGGAGAGAGTTCATTTTTGGAGAGTGCAATCCATAACAGAGTCATTAGGAGAATTTGTGGAGAGAGTTCGTATGGCCGTTACAGCGTTGCAAATGGATATTTCTGAAAAGGATATAGTTGCCAAAATTGTTGAAGGTCTTCGCCCTGAGGATAGGGCTAGGGCTGTGTTTAATATAAAGCCAGTGTCCTTTCTGCAGCTTAATCAGTTGATTACCTCGATTGAGGCCTTGCGACTTGTCGATCAGCAGAGAACAGAAGCCAGAGCACAGGTTATTAAGAAAGGTGAGAGGAATTCTAGGGGTCTGCGTGCTAATGATCACTATGTTGCGGTCAAGTGTTTTCGTTATGGCGCTGGCGATCATTTCGTCAAACAGTGCCGAGTGCCAGCGGTGCGGCAAGCTGATACCTGACATAACGCCTCTCAGCGGACAAGTTCCGCTGGTAATAACTATTGGTGCAGTAGTGTTCGTCCAGGGGGGGTTGTTAAGCGATGTTTTCGTTGTGGGTCTGGTCGACATTTGGTCAAAGAGTGCCCGGCGGCCAAGCGTCAATTGAATGGGAGTTTAGCTGGATATAAAGGGAGCCATTCACGTCTTAAAGACCTTCATAAACGTATTGTGATTCCTAACACGTCTCATCTGCCCTTTATCTGTGCAACTATTAATCATGAACCTGTTTGCGTTCTTATTGACTCAGGGAGTTCCTTCTCTCTGGTCGATTATAACTGGTATTTGGAATTTCGTAATATCTGTTGCTTGCCTGCACTCAGAAACCCCCCGCAGGGATGTTGTACGATTAATGGTCAGAAGTTGGGTCTCGTAGGAGTGTGTCGCGTTCGGGTGCGGGTGTGTAATTACACCTGGCCTTGCGATCTGGTCGTCACAAAGGGGTTATCAATACCCGTTATATTGGGAGTTGATTTTATCAGAGCCACTGGTCTAATTATGGATTGTAGTTCGAGCACTTTTCATTTTAAATTTGATCCACAACATCAAATAGCTCTTTGTTCTTGTCGTGTCTCATCACGGGTAAATGCCGTCCTTACTCAAGTAGGTGACTATAAGGTGGGCCATCTGCCTCAGGATCAAGCTCGTCAGCTTTTGCAAATGTTGGAACAATTTGGAGATGTTTTGGTGGACAAATTGGGAGTAACTCATCTTATTGAATATAAAATCCACCTGTCCGATGATGTGCCGGTGAGGCAGGGGCCCTACCGTTTGTCTCCCCCAAAGATGAATTTTCTGCGAAAAAGGATCGATCAGATGCTCAAGGAGGGAGTTATCAGGCCCTCCACTTCATCCTATGCTTCGCCTATGTTCTTGGTTCCCAAACCTGAGAAAGGGGATTACAGACCCGTGGTCGACTACAGGGCATTGAATCAGAAGGTCGTTTTAGAATCTGTGCCCCTGCCTGATCTTCACAATGCTTTTACTTGGTTCGCCGGCGCCAAATATTTTTCTGTGTTGGATCTGAACCAAGCTTATTACCAAATTCCCCTGAGTGAGGATTCGAAGGCAGCTACTGCATTTTGCACGGATTGGAATTTGTTTGAGTTTAACCGTGTTCCGTTTGGTTTGGCCACTGGGGCCGCAGTGTTATCCCGTCTCCTTGATAGGGTCCTAGGAGATCTTAAGTTTCGATCTGTATATAATTATTTGGATGACGTGGTGGTCTATAGTGAATCCTTTGAGCAACATATGGATCATCTTAGACAAGTCCTAGTTAGGTTCAGGGAAGCTGGTCTGACCGTCAAGCCTTCAAAAATTACTTTAGCCTGCCCGCAGGTTTCCTTTCTGGGGCATCTTGTGTCATGTGATGGCATTAGAGTGGATCCTGATCGCACCAAAGATCTCCGAAATTTCCCCCCCCCCTCGTAATGTTAAGGGTGTCGCTAGGTTTATTGGTATGGCCAATTATTTTCGCCGTTTTGTGCCTAATTTTGCCCATATCGCTGCCCCGTTGAATGAACTTCGTAGGAAAGGCTGCAAATTTGTGTGGGGAGCTAGCCAACAGGCTGCCTTTGACGCGCTAAAATCTGCGCTTACCAATCCACCTGTTTTAGCCATTCCGGATTTTAACAAACCCTTTGTGGTACAGACGGATGCGTCTAGTGCTGGCATCGCGGCCGTTCTTTTGCAGGACGGTGGCTTACATTTCCAGAAGGTTGGCTGGTCCGGAATGTAAATACTCAGTGTACGAGTGTGAGGCTCTTGCTGTTCTCTTTGCCTTGGAGAAATTTGGATTTTATCTGGAACATCGCGAGTTTATTCTGGAAACGGATAATCAAGCCTTAAGTTGGGTCCTGGCGCGTCCCCGTAAAACTGGGCGCATAGCGAGGTGGGCCGTCCGGATCTCAGCTTTCCGCTTTTTGGTGCGACACATTCGGGGGGCTGATAACAGCGTCGCAGATGCGCTTAGTCGCATGTTTGAGGAGCCGGAAGGGCCCTCGGAAAGCAGTAATCGGGGTTGTGACCTGGCAGGCGGCGTTTTGACTGAAGTTCCCTTATTGTTTTCTGACCTCCGGGTTAAACAGAGATCTGATACCTGTCTGGGTCCCATTTATCAAACTCTTTGTAAAGGTGAACTATCGCCAGGTTTCGTCTTGAATAAAGGTATTCTGTGTCGTCAGGTAGGAAGAAGAAAGCAACTTAGAATATGTCTTCCTAGTGAGTTAATCTCGTCTGTTTTTTATTATTTTCATCATTCTTTGGCCGGGAGCCACTTGGGCGTACACAAGACCATACACAAGATTCAAGAATGTGTTACATGGCCTGGATTAATAAAGGACGTCCGCAAAATGGTGGGGGAGTGTCGTATTTGCAATATGTCTAAACCGGACACTGGCCCCAAGAAAGGCTATCTGTGCTCTCTGCGGGAACAAAACCCTATGGATAAACTGTTCATCGATCATGTCGGGCCACTTCCCCGTACTAAACTGGGAAATAGGTACATCTTAGTGGTGGTTGATGCATTTACTCGTTTCTATTGGCTTGTTCCTGTTCGGACTACCTCCACCTCGTGTACTGTAAGTCAGCTCAAAAGAATATTTGCCTGGTTTGGACCTCCTCAAGTCATGGTGAGTGACAATGCTTCTACATTTCTTTCTCACCAATTCAAAAGGTTTTGTTTTTCTCAGGGTATCAAACATGTCACCACTACCCCCTATCATCCTGAACCTTCCTTTGCAGAACGAGTGAATCGTAATTTGAAGGCCGCATTAATTGCTTATCACGCTAATTCGCGATCCAAATGGGGGGAGTCCATCTCGTGGATTAACTTAGCCTTTAATTCTGCTCGTCATGAGGTCTTGAAGGCCTCGCCCGCTAGTCTGATGCTTTCTTTCCCGTTGAATTCCCCGCTGTCCAATTTGTGGGACATTAGGGAACTCTTGCCTGATAGGATTAATTCACAGACTGTCAAAGATAATTGGGATAAAGCTCGTAAGAATATTAAGTTGGCACACGAGCGTCTGCGTAAAAGGTACAAGGCGTATTCCAAAACTAAGGTCCATTTGGTTATAATGAAACATCGCTCATGAGACAAGGTTTTTATTGACAGCAATATGTGACTACATATCTAATTCGCTTTTCCACATATCCTCCGTTCACATCTATAGATTTTCTGTAACGCTGAACCCGCTTCTTTAACCCCTCGACATAAAAGTCCGCCGCCTGGGACCCGAACCAGTTCGTAACGCTCGTCTTACGTTCATCATCGGTTTGAAATCGTTGTCCACCAAGCCAGTTTCAAATGTAGGAAGAGGAAATAGTCGCTTGGTGCAAGATCGAGACTGTATGGAGGGTGGTCAAGGAATTCCAAACGAAACTCTAGAATTTGTTTGTCACTCATAATGTCTGGTCCATACACTAGACACAACTCACGATGAATGTCCGCAGCTGGCGATCCTTTTGTCAGCAAAAATCTATTCACACCGCTCATTTCACAACTCGCGGCAGCTACGATTGTCGCTGCCATTTCGATGTGCTCTCATCGACAGGCAAGGGTCCACTGCGGCACACCACCACTGCTGTATGATCTCCAGGAGTTGGTAGACAGCGCTGCAGGCGAGAAACGTCATTCAAGCCTATCATCTGTGACATATTATTCACCGGACCTTAGTTTTGGAATACGCCTCGTATAACACCGGTCGGGTTCCCTTTAACTACAAGGTCGGGGACGAGATTTTCGTTCGTAACCTAAATCCTCAAGGCGGCGTTGAAGGCGGGTAATCTGGTAAACTGGCCTAGAGATTCATAGGCCCTTGCGTTACACGAAGAATATTATCACCTGTTAACCTGCTAGTTCAAGATTTCAAATCCAGAAGACTGATGAGGGTACACCTGTCGCAGGTTAAGTGTAAGGTTAGGCCGTAATCTCTTGATCTCCCGGGGTCTAGCTTTGGCGGGGGAGGTTGAGCCGTGCGCGGCTCTCTGTCGCTAGGCGGCTGTTTCATATCGCTAACTTCTCCGCTAGGGCGCGCGGCGGCCAGGTTCCGGCCATCTGGTGGCGATTGTCATCTTTCGCCGGCCGATAGAGAGCGCTGTGAATGTGAGTGCCCTCTATCGGTCTGTAGAGAGGATTTTAGGGGCGACCCGGCTCAGGAAAGAGGGGAGTCTCTGCGGTCAGTCTCAGCTAGGAAGTGAACAGTCTGAGGAGGAAGTGGCGGTGTCGGAAGCGGCAGTTGGAGAGGCGACGTGCTCCATGCACGGGCAGCAGTTAGGCGGAGCAACGTGATACTTGGCCGTCGACGAGGGGTTATTGACGGTGCCTGGTCTGACAAGCAGTTCTGAGTGGCCGTAAACTGTGTCGTCGCCTCACATGCCCAGACTATATGGCACTTTGGGGTGTCCTCGTAAAGTGTGCGCTTTGGCACCTTCTGGAGCAACCTGTGCCTTCATGTTCCACGAGTGGATAGACTGTTAGAGAGTTCGTGATATTCAGACAATTCAACTTCGTTGTATTTTCTGCTTCCTCGGTGCAATTGGAGATTTTCTGTTTGGTGTTCGTGCTTGCGTGGGACAATATATGTCACTAATGCCTGTTCTTTCACATGAGGGAAACAGTATATGTATGTTTGTCTGTACCCTTGAGGGGTGCTGAAACATTAAAACAGACCAGTGTTTTTTGAGCTCAACTGATATAAGTGCCTTGAGAAGCTCGATCTTTGGAAATCCTGTTTAGGAACTTATAGCACCGGATATTCTACCATTATTAAATTGTTGTTTAGACATAAGTAAATTTAAGTGTGTAAATCCTTGGACTCTGGGGGCCATCATGGATCATTAAGGCCAACTAGTGTTGTTGTTATTTAATATAAGTATATCTTGGGGGAATTTTAAGTAACCGATTGGTAATTAAGCTTATTACATGATATAGTGTGGAAATCTTATGTTTGAAGTTGTTGATATTGTTGTGTAAGGTTGTATTGTATTTGGTATTTATTGTAATAAACAAGACTGAGACAATTGTAACCATGCGCCCACATGCTTGCCAACCTAACTACCACCTCAGATGAGTTAGCAGTAAATCTAATCGGTTACCATATGGTTTTGTCGGCAAAATAATATATTTTATAACAAGAGTGGTGCCACGGAAATTATGTTGTGTTATAGTTAATTCAAATGAAAGCAATGAACCTAGTACCTAAGTGAAATATGTATTCCGATGTAAAGGAGTATGAATAATTACCAAATTATAAATTAGTTGCATATTAGAAGCATAATTTATTTGAAAAGGGTTGCAAGAATTTTGAAGATTATACGCGATTGGAAATTTAGTTACTCGCGTCATACAATTGAGGTCAAGTTGAGTCATTGTTAGAATTGTAAAAGACGTTCCACAAACGAAAAACAAGACGAGAGTTATGAAGGATAGTTCAATACTTAAAGGAGTGTTAGCAATGAAAATAATTCCTAAGCAAATTCAACCTAAAGGGAGTTACATAAAAATAGAGATACTGGAACCGCGGTAAAATACGGTAATGTTGTATAATTATAAAATAAATGAATGAATTGCTTAACGTACTGTGCGGGCATGGGAAGTGACGAATTTTGGAATCTAGAGTGCGCGAAAGATAACATTGATATGCTCTGAGAATATGTGTTGACAATTATATAATTTCATAAGTAAATAATTCTGCAATTAAGATAAAGCTGTAAGTAGGGGAATATACTGGCCATAGTACCCAATATGTTCCGCGAATAAACAGGTTTAGAGGATGGTCGTGAGTGTTACGAGATAAATAATTGCATAAACAGCTGGTTTAATGTATAATCGGTTAATGGGATTAGGTATTAACAATAAAGTGGTAAATGAATTGTGTCGGGGAAGGACGCAATATTCTAGTGTTACGAAAAAGTTGGTGACAAAAAGGTCATCGAGAGAAGCAATGGAGGAGTGCAGTTCACGGAGGGGTGTTCCACGTTAATTTTCCGATTGGAAAATTCGAAAAATTAAATAGTGAGTAAAGAGGATTTTGGTCAAAGGTGGAACAAGTGCGGAGGAAGATAAGGGATGTAAGAATACTGCAAGAGGGCAGTATTGTGTGCAGCATAGGGGTCGTAGAGAACCTCTATCTACAGGTCGTTAAAGAGTTATGGAGAATGTGAGCTAACCTGGAAAGGTAGAAGCGATCTTTGCCATAATGGGAGTTATGGGATTCACGCGGAATCCGGGATTTTGCAGTGTGTTCACTCAAATGTGAGACTGTAGAATCCGGGTAAAGGTGGACGTAGCGGCAAAGAGGAAGAGTCGCATGTGAAGTTATTTTCGGGGGGACTAAAAATTTTTGTGGTATCCCGGGGTGGTAAAGGGAACGCAAGGTAAGGCGTGTCTCAGCTGATAAGTGGACGGAATCCAGCCACTAGTGAGTGTTGGGTAAGCCGCCGATGTTAATTCGAACGCGAACAGTGTTACGAAGGAAAAGGGAGTCAGGGAACTCCGCATTAAATAGTGTATGCGAAGGCAGCACGTCAGTAAATGAGGTAGCGAATTTGAGAGAGGATTCGCCAAAAAAAAGGGGGCAAATCCGTGAGCGAGTTACGGGAAAATGCAACGAAGGATGCATGCAGGGGGTTAACGAACTCCGTAAAAAGGGGAAAAAGTCAAGGGACTTTGAAATTAATAGCGCGAGCAATGGGCGACACATTAATGCGAAAAGAAAAAAATGTGGTGGGCAGTTTCGCCAGCATAAAAGCAAAGCTATGTTGGAACACTGGTCCCTTAGAGATACGAAGGTTGTAGAATTGATGTGCGAGCAAAGCTTAGCGAAATTATGTTACAAGTGTGAGTAACCAGAACAATAAGTTGTGGCGGGTTGCGTAATACAAATCGGTAGGTGCAGCAAAGTTCAATGTTGAGTTGTAAGCAGTGGAAGGGAATCAAAAGTATCGGGTAAATATTGCACAGTAATCCGTTAAACAAATGTATGTATATATCATAATTACTTAATAAATATCAAATAATAATAAGTGGGGGCAAAATGTAGAATTGTAAGTAAATGAAAAAAAAATTTAACAGGGAGTAAATATGTAAGGCATAGATTGTTTGTTAGAAATCCAATCCCCAGTATTTGTAAGGAAATATGTGTTTGTAATTGACAACACTTGTGTGAGAGAATTGTTGGAAGCAAGTGAGGGGAAACAGGAATGTCGTAAGAAGTTAAAATGTAGTACATAAATTGTAATTATGATGAATATTATCAAACGCGTGTTCTAAAGTTATGTGGAAATTAAATGACGAATTGCTTTATTATTGAATCGACGGGAAGTCGTAATGAAGTGAAAAAAAAGAGTTAACCTATGTTAGCTAAATGTAAAAAATCGCGAAGCATTTAATAAAATACCATGTAACTGAGACACTATGGGAATTGTAAAAAACCACAGTAACACACGGAAAATGCAGTCGGTTTGAAAAGAAAATTGTACCTAGCATCAGAGAAAATTTATACAAAAATATATATATATATATGTAACTTAGATTCAAATTTGGTTTTGGAGTGGAGCCAAAACGTATCGTGAGATGGGAGGTGTAGTAAAACCAGAGGTTTTACTTGTGTAATTTATAAATATGTTTGGGGTTGGGATAGAGGACAGACGAGCGAGCAAAATTAAGCAACCTTACGAGAGCCACAACCTGCAAGTAGAGCACGAGTCAGCGATTCGGCAATTGTCAGGCGCCGAAACCAGAACGCAAGCTGGCATTATGACCGAATGCAGTTAGGTGATGTCAGAGTTTGCCCTCTCCAAAGAGCTGGAGTGGAGTGGGGGTTGTCATAGTAAAACCCTGAGCACAGCTAGCTAGGGCTGTCTAACCGTTGGTCGAGTTGATCGTCGTATTGTGCAGCAGCCGGGAGCCGACGAAAGAAGTTACCGGGCTCCGGCCTCGGAGCGGAGCCACGGCAGCCCAAGAGATGTTCTACATCAACGCAGAAGGTAGTCTCTACTGAGATTATTTGGATATGAGACGGATAGGTTCAGTTAGGCCGAAGTTCAATGTATTTCAATAGTCCTGTCGTGTTTGGGTTAGAGGTACCCATGTTGTAAGCTCGCTCTGTCTCTCCTCATTCCCATAATGTTGGTGGGGGTTAGCAAGGCGCCACTGCACCAGTTTTATCAGTTTCAGAAAGTAATATTGATAGTAAATGTTATTCACAGCTAAATTCCATGTATGTGTAAATATGTGTACAGAACCTTCAGAACCTGGTGTAAATAAATATGTAAATATTCATCAGTGATTAGCCCTGATTTCCAAGTAATAATCCTATCACAAGACTCATATCTGAACATTTCGTCGATTTCCATGTAGACGCTTATCCACTAATCCCTATGGCAATCTGTCCTTGTCTCACCGCTCGGCTGGACAGAGTGACTTTGAGGGTCATCCCAAACGTGTGGCAGCACATACCTTAACAGAAAAAACCAAACAACCTCATAAAATGATACATCACTCTGAAAACTGAATAAAAAAGAACTAGCATTTATGACCTATATCAGCAAAAACGCACACACACAACCAAATATTTTTTTTTTAACATTCAAGAATTCTTAATCACAAAAAATGAAGACAGATAATTGATAATAGAAAAAAAACCTTGAAACAAGTCACCAAATTCAGCAACTCAGGAATGAGTGACAGTCAATCTCAACACAATGGCCAAGAACACAGAAAAACAACAATTAACTTAAAAATAATAACTCTAACTATGAGTTTTAACCTTTCATCACAGAATAAGAGTCGATAATAGAGTGGAGCATAAGTGAATACAATTGACTGAAAAATTATTGAAGTTACCTGTTTCTTTTGTACAAAAATTTAAATTCTTATAAAATAAGTTAGAATAGAAATTATTGTATAATAAAGTTTAACAAGTATCCTGAAGACAAGAAGTATAATTTGATAAGAAGCTATCAACGGATTAAATTGTAAATTATGTCAGTATTTTTGGTAAATTATTCCTCATTTACCTTAAAATTTATTCCAATCCCTGATCCCTAATTTGCAAGAGAAAATTTTACTGAAATTAAGTGCCAGCTTGTGATCATGGTCATCTTTTACCTTCTATGCACTATAAATTGTTACGCCAATTTCTCTCGACACCTCATACCTTGTACACTCCCGGCACCCTCTTGAACCCTCTCCTGTCTTCCAATGTGTCCCAATGTGTCCTCTATTATCATATCAGTTACTAGTTGCACACAGCAGCAATGTCCACAGAAAGTAATAAACACAACCATTCTCTCCAGTAAGTTACTATCCAATCAGATTTAGGCTCTGAGGGACATGTCAACTTTGAAAATTACGACTTATAAAAAAAAATTATAAGCAATAATAAAAATTTAAAAAACTTATATCATCACATGAATAGCAACCTATATCAGTACCAAGAATTTGTACAAAATGTTTCATCCATAAAAACAAACAAGAGTTGTGCCATACTGAGTTTTTTACTAAATTGACTGTCTTCTCAATAGATTAATAGCACAAAATTAATAATCTTGATATAGTGATTATATAAATTAAGATGAACTTTTATAAAGAAATATATATATATTCAGTCTTTCCTCTAGTTTGATACGATTCTCCATCCCTTCCTATCGTGTGCTAAACACTTCATCTTTACATACCCCTTACAACCCACGTCCTCAATTATCTGCTTGATATATTCTAATTTCTGTCTTACTTCGTTCCACTGTTCCCTCCACCAGAAAATTAACCAATCCATCACTTCTCAAAATATGACCTACTAACCTATCTCTTCTTTCTGTAATCTACTTCCACAAACTTCTTTTCTCGCCCATCATTTCCAAAACTCGTTCATTTCTTACTTTGTCGGTACCATTAATTTTCAGAATTATTCTGTAGAACTACATTTCAAATGATTCAATTTCCGTTCTTTCTGGTATTCCTAAAGTCCATGTTTCGCTACCATAAAGTACTGTGCTCCACACATAGAGTTTTGAAAAGTTCTTTCTACTTCCTAGATCAATATATGAAACTAAAAGATTTCTCTTTTTCATGAAGGCCCTTCTTGCTAGTGCTATTCTGCTTTTAACATCATTTCTGCTTCGGCCATCTGTTGCTGTTTTATTTACCAAGTAACAGAATTCACCTTTTGCATCCGATCCTATTATTATATTTAATCTACTAGTATTGGTATCATTTCTGCTGCATTTCATACCTTTAGACTTTCTTTGATTTATATTTAATCCAAAATCTTCTTTCATTATTTTCTTCATGCATTCAGTAACTTCTCAATATCCTCAGCCCTTTCTGCTAATAAGACAATGTCATCAGCAAATCATAGCATATTGATGTGAGCGTGGAGACTTTCCCGGCGTACTGAAGCAATGTAGTCTTCACGGGTGTGCAGCCGGATGGTGTTTTGAAAACACGACGTTTCGACAACCAGCTCGGTTGTCTTCATCAGGCTTCCGGTGTCTACAAGCTGACGAAAGCTGGCAGTCACCGCGTAGACTGGCTTAGCCTCCCAGACAGACCTCCTTATATTAGGAGGTCTGTCTGGGAGGCTAAGCCAGTCTACGCGGTGACTGCCGGCTTTCGTCAGCTTGTAGACACCGGAAGCCTGATGAAGACAACCGAGCTGGTTGTCGAAACGTCGTGTTTTCAAAACACCATCCGGCTGCACACCCGTGAAGACTACATTGCCATAGCATATTGATTTTTTCTCCATGAACACTTATGCCACATGGAAAATTTTCTTTTACTTTCTTTATTGATTCTTCTATTTACAAGTTGAATATTAACGGGGATAGACTACAACCTTATCTCACACCCTTTTTAACTGATGCATGTCTCTCGTGATTCTCTACTTTTATTATAGCCACTTGATTCTTATATAGTTTATAAAGTATTCTTCTATCTCGATACTTTAGACGCGACTCCTTTAAAATTTTGAACAACTTATCCCACTCAACATTATCAAAAGATGTGATGTTAGACTAATGGTGTGATAATTCACACATTTATCTGCTTGTGCATTCTTAGGAAATCTGAAGATAATATTTTATTAAAATTGTTGAGTTGGTAAAAATATATTGAATGATTTCGATATGTGTGTGTGCGCGCTATATCTTTGTAGGTACATATTCTTCGCGGGTTTGCCGCCGGATCACATTTTCTAACCACAAGCTTTCGGCGACTTGCACCGCAGCCATCATCAGGTCTGACCTGATGATGGCGGCGGTGCAAGTCGCCGATAGCTTGTGGTTAGAAAATGTGATCCGGCGGCAAACCCGCGAAGAATATGTATCAATAATACGCCGGGAAAGACTTATCTTTCATATCTTTGTAGGTGTAAAATCTTTGTACCGACATGCTGTACAGTGTACTGTTTATTAGTAGTTGTTTCCTGTTCGTTGGTCTGTACGAATCAGCAATAAAAACTTAACAAAAATCAGTTGGAATTTCTCCTGTTTCATAACTTTTTGATATCAGCATGAATAATCTTTCGATTCCTACTTCTCCTAAGGATTTAAGAAGTTCTGCACGGATCTCATCAATTCCAACTGCATTATTAGCTTTCAAGTCATTCAGAGCTCTATTAAATTCTGTCCTCAAAACTGGATCTCCTAAGTCATCAATGTTGACATCGCTTTCCTTTTCTTTTAAGCTATTGTTCAAATCGTCTCCATCACACAGTTTCTCAGTGTATTCCTTCCGTCGTATAGCTCTGTCCTCTGAGCTTAAAAGAGGTTTCCCATCGGCAGCTTTAATGTTCCACATCTTTTCTTCAAAGTTCTGTTTGATATTCCTATAATCAACATCTACTTTACCTACAATAATTTCCTTTTGTACTTCACACCTTTCTTCAAGAAATTTTTCCTTTGCTTTTTTTGCATTTCTTGTTTATTCGATTTCTAAACTGTCTGTATTGCTCCCTTCTTTCTTCATCCTGAGCATGTTTGTACCTTCTCCTCTGATCCATCAGCTCCAAAAAAAATTCTATGATCCAAGGTTTTCGGGCAGCTTGTTCGCTAAAGACTAATGTTTATTTACCAGCATTTATTGTTTTGGTCTTTAATTATTTCAAATCTTCCTCAGTTGAGCTCCTTTCAGTGTTACTTCTTAAACCTAAGTCTACCATTTCAGCAAATTTTTCTCTTGTACTAGATTGTTTCAGTTTAATCACATCCAGTCTGTTACGCTTATACTGCTTCCTTATTCACTTGAATTTCAGCCTACACTTCAGTACTATCAAATTGTGGTCAGGGTCTATGTCTGCTCCTGGGTAAACTTTACAGTCTATAACAATCTCTGTTTGACCATGATATAATCTAGCTGATATCTGCCTGTATCCCCATAACGTTTCCAGGTCTATTTCATTCTTGCATAATTCCTAAAAAGTGTGTTTGCCACTACTAGCTTATATCAGACACAAAATTCCAACATCCTGCTTCCTCGTACATTTGTTTCTCCTAGACCAAAACTTCCTCGAGTATTCCGATCTTTCCCTTCTCCCACTATCGCATTCCAATCACCCATGATTATTAGATTTTCCTCTCCCTTCACATATTGGATTAATTCTTCAATTATGGTGTATATTTTTTCTATTTCTTCATCATGTCCCTGTGACGTTGACATATACACTTGTACTAATGTCGGCGTGGTTTTGGTTTCTAACCTCATCAAAATAATCCTGTCACTAAACTGTTAATAATAACTCACCCGTTTCCCTACTCTCTTATTCCTGACAAATCCTACACCAGTGACTCCATTGACAGCATGTGTCCTAATTATCCTGTGTTCCCCAGACCAGAAATCCTGTGCGTCCTTCCATTTAATCTCACTAATCCCAACAACATCTAACTTAAGTTGTTCCATCTCCCTTTTTAAGTTTTCTAACCTACCTGCCCTATTCAGACTTCTAACATTCCACTCTCCGACTCGTAGAATGTCTCTATCCATTCTGATGACTCCTCCCTGAGCAGTCCCCACCCGCATATACGATTGGGGGACTATTTTACCTCCGGAATATTTTAACCAGGAACAAGCCATTATGATATATGTAATTTGAGAGGATTACATGTCCTCCGGATAACCATTGAGTCTTTAGTGCAGTGGTTTCCCGTTGCCTTCTACGTCTCCATGCCGTTGATCATTTCTGATTCATCCGCCTTTAGGGTCTGTTTGCAACCCCAAGGGCAAGATGGTTCCCTGGACCACCCCGCATATCTGCCTTCCTTTCGGAGGCCGTTGGCAAGCAGTGGGTGACTCCTTATACCTGGAATTTTTCAGTCACCAGAGGCTCGTCCCTGCAAACAGGGTGCACCACGTGAAGGAGAGGTTGACATTTGGTTGGAAAAGACTAGTATAGTCTCTCCCAAACACTTACTACTCATATGTAGCTCTTACATAAAAATCAACTCTTTCAAAAATAAACTTCATATAGTATCATACTAATAATTGGTTGAGGGCAAAAGTAGGTTAAAGAAGGAAGGGAGAAGGATGGGTAAGTAGGCAGATTGCCACTGGAGTATACACTCAGTCGCAATTTATCAATTAATAATTATTAATAATAATGATGCTTTGATATTGCGAGAAAGACGATTATGACAATATTCAAGAATATTTGAATATTGGGCTTGGAGAAGAGGCAAAAATACCATATAACAGTAGATGCTAACAGCATTTATCAAACAATTCTTGTAGGTCCTATTTAAAAGAACACACTGGATAAGATTTCTCTTTGTTGTCCATATAACATCTGGCATATCCAGTCACTACCAACTTTGCCTGCATTTGTGTATAATATCATTTGTTCGTCACTTTTGCATTTGGGGACACATAATGGCACAGTGATGGTGTGTCAAATCGCACAATG
>JARYHS010008074.1:1924537-1961595 GCA_031002005.1 Vandiemenella viatica
ACTTGTTGGAGAGAGTGAAGAGGGGATATATCAAAGAAGTAAAGGAATTGCATTACAAAACTTTGGTCAGACCATTGCTCGAATATGGTAGTGTAGTATGGGACCCACATTTTATGTATCAAATACAGGAGATGGAGAGGGTGCAAAGAAGAGCTGCTAGATTTGTTTCTGGAAATTACCACAGAACACAATCACTTACAGATACGATAAAAGAGCTGGAATGGGATTCATTGCAAAACAGGTGGAGGTTGATGGGAGTCTACAAGGCGTATATTGGTGATGAGGCGTGGAAAGAGATTGGTGTAAGAATTGAAAGTAATGCATGGCAGAGAAAAGATGACCGTGACCACAAGCTGGCACTCTATTTCAGGCACAAGGGTGTGGGAAGATTCTCTTTTGCACATATGGGTGTCAGGGATTGGAATAAGTTACCAAGAGAAATGATGAATAATTTACCAAAAATATTGAAAGAATTTAAAGTTAAAATTTGTAGAGGGCAAATGTAGGTGGGTGCAGGAAAGGAGGGAAATGGGTCTGTAGGCAAGATGCCACCAGAGTGTGTGCTTCATTGCAATTTTAATTAAATATTATATTATATTAATATCCCACACATCTGTTTGTGAACATTACTGTAAACCCTGCGTTACATCACTGCTTTGTAGTGGAGGGAGAGAAATTTCTCAGGGTCTCGTTTGTTTTAAATACAATATGCCTTTCCAGATCTTCAGCAAGGTCTTCACAACATTTAAGAACTGAGGGCAGACAATACTTTTGTAATGACAGATTTTTGCATTCTTCGAAATATTGTTTTTTTTTTTAGATTATAGAGTGCCAAAGAATTGCAAAGCCATCTGACTCTAATATAAAATTACCTCTTTGAGACTCGAGGCAGCAGAAATAATAAAAAACAAAAAATGCCAACTACTTCAATGAAGACAGCAGCCTATTAGTCTGCGACGCTTGGCACTCGTTGCTACGTCAACATACACAGTATCTCTGACAAAGGCTTTAGGATACCAGTCAAAAGCTTAGACAATGAAATGAACAATGTGACACACCCTGATTAGCTGTTAATCAGTAACAGTGATCTGCCTGCACAGTGGAGCTATTTGTTCCAAACACAGAGTTGTGGTGGAGAACTGCACAGTATCCTGTTTCAGCACAGGATGATGTAGTGAGCACTTCAAACTGCACAGATCAGAAGAAAATAACACCTGAGCTGATCCAGCCAGCTACAGAACAAGTCACAACATGTGTGAACGTGTCACAACATGCAACTACGAGGGTCGTCTCAAAAGTAAGTTACACTTTAAAAAAAAATAAAAATAAATAACGCCCAGAATTTGTTTAAAAGGTTATTTTTCTACATAATCTCCTTGAATTTCAATACATTTTTGGTATCGTGGTAAAAGTTTTTTTAATCCAGCGCCATACCATTCTGCCGCCAAACTGGTTAGCCATGTCTGAACTTCTTCTTTGAGAGTTTCTTCGTTTGCGAAGCGTCTTCCCCCAAGGTGTTTTCAGCTGTGGAAACAGATGATAGTTGCTTGGAGTGAGATCAGGGGAGTATGGTGGGTGTCTGAAAACATCACATCGAAACTCTTCAAGCAGGTCATGAGTGTGACGAGCAGAGTGTGGACGAGCGTTGTCGTGGAACAAAAACACTGTTTTCATCAACTTTCCCCTCCTTCGGTTCTGGATCGCCCTCCTGAATTTCTTTAACACCTCACAATAGCGTTCAGCTGTTATTGTTGTCCCACGTGGCAGGTAGTCGATCAGCAATACCCCCTTCGAATCCCAGAAGACCGTCGCCATAACCTTCCCAGCTGATTCCACTACTTTCGCCTTTTTTGGAGTTTCCTCGTCCTTCCCTTTCCACACCATGCTTTGTCTTTTGGTTTCAGGCGTCCAGTGATGGATCCAAGTTACATCCCCGGTCACAATTCGGTCGAATAGGCCATCTCCTTCTTCCTCAAAAAACTGCAGAAATTGAAGAGCAGCGTCAACTCTCTGCTCTTTGTGGTGGTCTGAAAGGAGCCGTGGAACCCACCTTGCACACACTTTGGACAGATGCAGATCATCAGAAATGATTCTGTGATGCGATGCACGGCTAATTTCAACATTAGGCGGGAGTTGTGGATGAATGTCGTCGAGCGTAAGGCGACGATTGGCGTCGACGACTCTTCGGACTTCTTCGACAATGTTCGGGGCCCGTGAAGTGGATGGCAGCCGATTCGTTGTTCGTCGTGTGTTGATGTCCTGCCTTCAATAAATGATTGGCGCCAACGAGAAACCATTGGCCTCGACATAACGTTTTCACTGTACACACTGCACAACTCACGTTGAATTTCAGTTGCATTTTTATTTTTTGCCGTTAAAAAACGAATCACACTGCGTACTTCGCAATCGACGGTAGGAGTAAGTGGTAGCTCCATAGTGGCTTGATCGCAACTGACAAATGAGTCATGGCGGCCTCTTAGGAATTTTACAGTGCTGCCACCACACCCGGACGAAAGTTCCCTGCGAATCCCAGACGTCTCCTGCCAACTGCGCGGATATAAAAAAAATAGTGTAACTTACTTTTGAGACAAACCTCGTATATGACTCTTGAAATACTAAAGTTTGGCTACCCTGAATTCTGTCTTCCACTTTAGAAGGTTAGTGTTCTTAAAGTAGATAGTCTGAGATAGGGATGTAACGGATATCCGCATCCGAAAGTGCGGAACTTTCACGTGAAATCGTACATCCACTTTTGCATCCACATCTGCTATTTTTAACACAGATGTACAGGGGATGTTTTGTTTACATTGCAATATATATTATTCTTTTCTTTTTATATGAGATTCTGTCCATTATCACTTAGCTAACAACAAAGTAGTTTTATCTGACAATCTTGAAATAAAAGAAACAATGAACTGAAGGGTGTTATTATCTAAGTGACAAATTTACAAGTTTGAACTTGTATGTAAAGTAAAGCAGCCTATTCACGGTCCAACTTATAGGACATCCGTGTGGAACTATCGTAGGATGCGCTCACCCATTCACGCAAATAAAAGTGGTCCAACAAAATTTTTGAAGCAATCCTTTCCACTCGTACTTCCTTGCAGCACACAATATGTCATTACGCACACTCACAGGATGTTTCCTCCAATATCCATAGCTTGTTGGACAGCAAGGATCCATATCGGTTGTATGGGAGTCCAACAGCATTTAATACGTCGTACATGTAGTCTTGTAACTCCTTTCACGGCCCATCAAGAGACCTTTATCCAAAATCGGATCATCATAGGTCCTGCAAGTTGGACTGTGGACGCGCCACTAGAGTGGTGGGGAGGCGGCTGGCGAGCACGGAACCGAGTGGGGTGGGTGAGTGGTAACGCTCTGGTCTCACATTCTGAAGGATGCGGATTCGTATCCCTGTCAAATGTATAAAAGGCCATGACTGAATTCCTTCCCATTCCTGCCTCTAATGACCTCTACATTGACAAGGCATATAGCCAAAAAGAAAGAAAGAAAGGAAGGAAAGAAGCTAGTACGGAGATGTGTGGCGGTGTGGCCATATTGCTTGATGCTTGAATTAATCGCACCACAAACTCTGAAAATTTCATTTGACAAAGATTGATTTTTAGACATGTGTGTAGTTATATAAATAATTTAATTCACTTTTGAAACCATCCCACATTTTTTGCTCCTGAAACATGAGGCAAAAAATAAATCAATATGGCAGTATTATATGGAAATAGACCTTACTTATGAAAAAAGAAAAAACTGGCATAAAATATATACTTATTTTGATTTTACATTTGATAAAACATTAAAATCTAAATAATTATAAATTTATTTTTCCACCTCCACTTCCACAAAACATCCGCATCCGTGGATATCAAGCACTAAGATCCGCATCCTCAAATATGACACAACCTTAGTCTGACAGTTCACATTTAAATATCAGTTTCCGTCAATACTCACGGCTCCAACGGTAAAACGTCAACACATCTGCAGAAGCCTTCGACAAAAGTGTTGAGAGCACTGGGATGGCAGTCGTGCTGGACGACGTGCGCCCCACTGACGAGGAACGGACCCAAGTCGTTCAGGAGAGCCTGCGGCGAACAGAACAGCACCACTCCAGACCGGTTTCTCTCCGTTACACATTACTAAAGTACACTGCGAAGTTTTTTCCCCACTTCCCAGAAAACTGATTAATAATGGGTATAGTTACTAAAATGAAAAACTGGTTTTTCTTTCTACTGCAAATGAAGTAATTACACTGTTTGCAAAATTCACTCATATATATTAAGCAATATGGGATAATATGTATTCACAAATTACAGTGGAAAATTGACATACTAATAGGTTTTTAAGTAATTGACTGGTTGTCAGTTGCTGGTAATATTACTAATATTGTGAATAAGTGTGTTTATTGTTACACATATATAGTAACTAACATGATATAATATGTAGATTGCAAGGAAAGGAATAATGACTCATCACTCACCAAAGTTGAAGGCAGCGATGAGAGAAGAACATATATCACGAACACACAAATATAGACAATATTTTGGTTATTAAACCTTATACATGACAGAGAAAATGAGTCATGAGGCTCGGGAGGTGTGCACACGCCGAGGGTTGCTACACGAAATATTGTCTATATTTGTGTGTTCGTGATATATGTTCTTCTCTCGTTGCTGCCTTCAACTTTGGTGAGTGATCAGTCATTTTCCCTTTCCTTGCAGTTTATATTGCCTAAAGCAGTTTCCTTTTTCCTTAGTTTAATGATATAATATGTAGTTGCAGATTACAGTGGAAACTTGCCATGGTAATTGGTCTGTAATAAATTAACTGGTTATTAGGTGCTGGTAACAAGTGTATACAATGTTTCACATATGTAGTAACTAACACGGGATATTACAGTGGATACTGATTGTACCAATGGGTTTGTAATGGGCTAAAGTTGGGCGATAGTTACTAAAGCTGGGCAAGAGTTGATTTCATACAACGACAGTCAGAATCGGGGAAATTGCATCAGCTAAAGACAATAGTTACAGGCAATGGAATGTGGCAATGTAGATAGCAACGAGAGTAAAGCAGGTCAAAGTGTCAGCAGAATTAAGTTGAAGCATGGCAGCATTTGGGAGAAGATGGTAGTGAACCAGGCATCACGATTGGCCGGGGATCCTCCTCACTGCTGGATCCACGGTGGGGAGCAGCAATCAAAACCCAGGTGCACGAGCAGAGAGGGGCTGTCTCTCTCTCTCTCGCAGGAAGATTGTCTGTGACAGGTGTGGAGCGACGTAACTAGGCAGAGCTAGGGGCTAGCAAGCGCTGGCGAGCAGCAGCCTACAACAGGAGCAGCCGAGAGCTACAGACACTATAACGGGTGGGAGAAATCCAGTAGAGAAACATGAGGGGGAAGTCAAGAAGTAGAGCCAAGTAAAAGGGAGTCGCTTATAGCATATGCAGGAGTTAAAGGGAGTTATGAACGCTAATGATGTATATAAACCAGATGTGAATAAATTGTAAATGAGTATTTATCCTTACTGAGAGTATCATTTGGAAGTACTACTACTCACATCACAAGAGTCTTGCCCACAAATTATATGTTCCCCTTGGGAGTGGCAGAGTGAGAGAAAAAAGATTCGCCAGACCACCACAGGTTGTTAGGTAGCCTATTTATTATTTATTTCTCATGTCCAGGACATAATATTACAAGGTGAAACAAAACAAATAAAATTAATTAATTAATATTAAGCTTATGGACTATAGAACACAGTTAAATGGAGCGTGACCAGAATTCCGCAATCCTGATGGCTTTGTTATCAATTGCTGGCAATATAACTGATATTGTTAATAAGTGTATGTACTGTTCCACATCCCTGAGATTGTTCTCACATGGGATCAAAGCGAACATATCTATAAGATCCCACCGACTGCAGTTTGCTTGTGGAATACTCACTCCTCGCTGGCTCTCGCTGAGGATCCCCCACGCGCGAGGGAACAGGTCGAGCCACACGCTCTCCGCAAGACGCGCGTCCGCGTGGCACAGCTGAGCCGCGGCGAGCAGGTAGTGTCTCGTGTGAGTGTTTCGAACGGACTCCGTAAACGTCGCCTGGCGAGCGAGCATCCGGTGCAAGGCCACCTTTCTCTTCCTTTTCGCTTCTTCGCCGTCTTCTGCCTCGGCACCTGACGCAATCGTGTCGACGTCGATCTCTGCCTGAAAAGTCAGACAGTCACACAATAATTCACACAGCTCTATGAAATTAAATGAATTTGCAGAACTCAGTGTGAAACAGAATATATAACTCTCTCACTGTACATCCCACTCATATCTAGGATCACTACAGGAATGGATGTGAATGTAGTCATCTGTTAATGAATAGTGTAAATTTCCTAGTAATTTGTTAGAAAAATACATAGAAAAACATAGTTAAAAAAGCTTGTCATATTACTGAAAGTATCCTTTTCATCTGCATCATAGCACCAACAATCAGTACTTAATAATTTATTTACCGCTATTCAGAAATGATTTTAACCATATACTCAATAATATTCCTTTTGGAAAATGGAGTTATTCTGCAAAATTCGCTAGAATACAATACAGTATGATTCTGAACACTAGTATCCTTTGTGAAAAGCAGCAGTACAGCACACTGTGAAGCTAGCACTTTTCTGCAAGTAGAAAATAAAAGAAATGTTATCTACTCTAAAAAATTATTCTGCGAGTTTGATTTTCTATGTAAATAAGTTTTTTATTTCTTTTTTTTTTAGTAAGAACACTAGAAACTAAGACTAGAAAACAAAAGTCAATGTGTTGTAAAATGGCATTGAGTGAAAACAAATGTGCTGTTTGGCAAATTATAATAAGGAAGGAAGGAAAGAGGAATCTTACTAACCACAGACCATGCCAACATGGTGCAGACACTCAGAAACTTGAATACACAACACTGATTTTTTTAAAACGTAAATCCTCCATTATCAGAAGAATATGATGTTTAAATGGTACAAGTCCTAAGGCTTATATATGTGAGCAATAAATTTGCAACACTTATTGCACGACTTGGTCTGAATGTTCGTATAATGTGGTTTAGAGTGAACCCCGGACACTTTTAACTTGTTGCGCTGTATGTTTCAGACGTCGTGTGTAAACAAGCAGTTTGCTACACTCAGAGAGTGCGTTGCATCATCCATCATGCCTAAACTTTTTCTGTCACTTCCAGAGAAAATATCAGAAGAACAAAAGTCATGTGGTAAAAGTGACACATCTGATTTAATTTCAGTGTGGGAAGCTTTCACAGATTTATAGTATGTGAAAAGTAAATCATACCACAACCGAATTAAAAGCAAAGTTGTCTACAGGAACTGGATGGCAAACTTAATACGATAGCCAATGAAGAAATCAGGAATTTGCACAATTTGAGGACAATGTTTCATTGAAACAAAAAAAAGGTGATGGAGCAGATGATATATACCAAAGAACATGAGAGTCTTTTGGTGCTGTAAAGGCTATGTCCTAATGCCATTCAGATAGACCCTTTGACTACTACTGGAGTAGTGTTTTTGAGGGTTAAATAAAACTCCTAATTGAAATAAACTGTTTATTTTTACTACTTTTTATATTAATTTCTATTCTACACGCTGCTATCAAAAGCAATACATTAGAGAGTGGTACATGCAATAATTGTGAAAACAAAATATCCATGTAATTTTTCACTTTATTATACATTTTGAAGTTTATAATCTTTTGTAACCAGTACCTAAAACTCTCAGGGTCACACAATACTCTTCACTTGCCATAATAGACTGCTGAATATTAGTGCCTTTTTTTTTTGGTTCACTGGTCCTGCTACCTGCAGTAAGTACTTAATATCCTCTGCCATCATTCACACGCAGAAAGTTGTTAATCCATTGAAAATCCCGTAACATCAACTCAGCTAATAATGTCTGTTGAACACCCAGCTCATAACTTAATAATATCCACTCTCTTGTCCAAACCTTCATTTTCCTTCTTTTATTTTTTATTTTTGTTTCGACAGAAGTAATGAAACTGGGTTATTCTGGTCAACACGTTTTACCACCGAGGGTGTGCTCTCGACTGTTACGGCACCTTCACGGGTGTCCCGTGTAAAAACGTGTGACATTTATTCTGAGAGCAGAAACAAGTCTTCTGTCAGCAGGAAGTGACCTTCAGTAACTGCCTCAGTGAGCAATTTGATTATGAAACAAGCATTACAAGTTTACTACTCGTAGAGAAACTATAAACTGGCAGCAGAGAGATGGTTAGTGAAAGGAAGGGTGGGGAAAGGGTAGGAGGCATATTCGTATCATCATCATCATCATCATCATCATGTTCACTCTCCATCAGGTCATCTGACAGTCACTCCATCACTTTCCTCCACACGACTCCCTGATCCTCTGCATCTTTCTTCACTTGGTCCGTCCATCTTGCCCGAGGTCTTCCAACTGGTCTCCTTCCCTTCCCGCTGTTCGGCAGTGTTTCTTTTGGCATCCTCCCCTCCTCCATCCTCATAACATGCCTCAGCCACTGCAGTCTTTTCCTCCTTAACATCTCTTCTAGTGCTTCCACTTGTAGTCTCTCCCTGATGTTTTCATTTCTGATTTTGTCTCTCCTCGTGACATTCTCTATCTTTCTCAGAAACCTCATCTCTGCCGCCTGAAATCTGCTGATATCTCTCTTTGTCCAATATATTTGAATTAGATGAAATATATGCAGGTAATAGTTTGCAGTGGTTTTGACACCTATTTACACCAGATTGACTGCTGGCCTTGAAGCTGTTTAGAAATTAAAAAAATAAAGTTTATGGCAGATGGTAAATAATTTATGTTTGGGTAGAGCACAAATGATTTCGTTTTGTGAGAGTCCCAGGTTTGGCTGGTAAATGAAGAGATTCAGACACCTTCAGGCAAAGTAAAACATTTCAGGGTCAGAAAAGTGTGTTCGACACTAAAGTACTTTTTGTGGGAGCGGTAGTCTCTTCTTACATGATACACTGAGAGTGAATGTAAGCTCTGAAATAATACTTTGTATGTCTACCAAAACAAAGCTGCAACTCTGGATGCAAGAAGTCCAGTTAAATTACAAACAATTTGAGCAATTAGTGTGATGGAGCAGAATATATTTAACTCAGTGATGTGAATGAAGTTTTTTTAATATTTTGTTTTAGTAACTTACCGAGTTGTTTCCAGGAAAGCAATTTTATCTCACTTGCCAAATATTTCCTCCTTTTGACCACTGGTGGCAACTGTAGCATAACGGGTTCCAAACAGAAAATAAATCAGATTGTCGGTTGCTCTAAGAAGAGTTGGTTGTCATGGACTATCAGACAGAGAGAGTGATGAATAACATTAGCGTGTGTGTGTGTGTGGGGGGGGGGGGGTTAAGTGTTTTCCACACTAGGAGGCAAACAATTCCCCAAATCACTCAAGGTGAATGCCGGGATGCTTCTTTCAAAAGACCACAGCTGAATTTCTTCCCGTTCCTTGTCCCCAGTCCGTGAGATGTAAAGCCACAGTGA
Organism: Vandiemenella viatica; assembly: GCA_031002005.1. Lineage (NCBI taxonomy): Eukaryota > Metazoa > Arthropoda > Insecta > Orthoptera > Morabidae > Vandiemenella > Vandiemenella viatica. Next base: position 1,934,071 of record JARYHS010008074.1, read on the forward strand.
AAAAAAGCAAATAATGCTAAGTGAATTTCTGTTTCTGTGCATGAATCAAGTGAAAATCTTTACATAAAAATAACATGCTGAAACTTGTAAGAACTAAACAAAAGAGTTTGAAGCAGTGGATTTTATTTTCAGTGAGGCAGTCTCCAGCATCACCCACCTCTCATAATGTTCCCCTGTTTATAAAGGACTGTCCCGAAAATTTCTTTATCAGTTGTGTTTGTGTCTTATCTGTGTGTTTGTGCCCCACATCCATCATCTAAAGGTAAGTGGTGGCTCATTTCCCTATCCTAATTTAATTCCTTCTCGCTACTTAGCACCTTTGATTTCATAGTTTAGTATTCATTCATATATATCGGCCATCTACGTGTACACATGTGATGGCGCCTGGTGCTTCACCTTCTGCACGTTTAAGGCTGCTGTAGGCCGAAATATTGCGCTTCTCTTGTGTTTGTTTCTTGTTCGTCGTCCCAGCCGCCTTCATCTGTGGTAAGTGTTGGGTCATATTTCCCTATCCTTCCTTAATTGTATATATATATATATATATATACACATAATGAGGGAGTATATTTTCTTGGAGATGCGTATGTTTGAAACTAACAATACCTGTATTTCAATGAACGCCACATTATTTATTTGAGAGTCTTAGCTTCCAGCCGCCGTTTCTGTAGTCTTCATCAGAGATACTATTTATGTTTTGTATAACAATCATCACCAAGAATGCCAGAGTAATTTCTGCCACGACCTTTACTCTTCAAGACCTCCACTAGTCGTCTCTCCACAGTAGCCTCGTGTCTTCTAAATTTTATTTCGTGCTCGGTGTTAATTGTATGGCGAACTTCGGCAGATGTGTCAGCAGTGTTCTGTTTGTAATGGCGGATATGTTATTGAAGACTGGTACGGAGAGAAAACCTGTGGTAGCTTTGTCCAGTGAAGGCGATGGCAGAAATTTGAAAGAAACGAACAACTCCAATGAGGACAGCTGCCTATTACTCTGTGACGCTAGATGCTCGTTGCTATGTAAACAATCGTAGAACCTCTCATGAAGGCTGCAGCGTGCCAGAAGAAAGCTTAGATTCACAAATAAATAACAGTGCATTGCCGGAACATCCAGTTATTATTAACACAGACGGCTGAAAAAGCATGAGAAATAATATATGAAACTTCTACTTACTAGGTAACAAATGGTTTATCATTTTTGTAACTTTAGACATAGTAAGTGAGCCTCGTAGAATACAGGTGCAGCTCTTAAATCCACTTAATAATGCTCTGGTTCACAACATAAATTAAAGTACACTACCAAGAACAAAGAATACCAAATGAAGATGTACTTACATCTTTGTCCATTTCCTCTTCTGCCCATTCATTCCCTATCGTGCGTGCGTACACTTCGTAACTATCTCTCTTTATCGTGTCAGCTAAAGAAATGACATTTGTTACTTTAGGCAAAGCCAGTGATGAATCTCCAAGACACATAAGTTCACCTGTGGGGAAACAAACTGGTTACACTAAGAAATAAAATAATTTTGGTGAAATATGTGGTTAAAAAGTGTCAAGAAAAGAGATCAAACAGAGAAACTGTTTTCGAAAGTTGTACTGGATGGAGAATTTTCTTTCTTTTATTACAAGTAACTTTAGATGCATAAAAATATCACTTATAAACAGAAAGGTGAGTCTGAAATGATACACCGTCATCTCTTAATATCAAGTGCCAAAATACAGCACTTTAAAATGGCCGTATGCAGGCTGCTTTGTATTATTATTATTATTACTCTGCAACTCACTAAAAGTGGGTGGCGGAGCGAGCATTTCACCAAGCCTAATGTGTAACCATTTGTGCACAGGAAGGGATATGGCAGGAGGCGCCCGTGGGCTATTTTTAGAAAGCATCCTGGCATTAGCACTCCTATCGGAATAGCTCACCTGCGCCTGCAGTCGACAATGAACTCACCAGAACCAACGGCTGCAGACAATCAACTTAGCCAGTTGCCAGGTCTCGCGACCTCGATAACAGTTTCACAGTCAGAGGCATCGACCTACTTTTAGTGGAACTACTTTGTATTCCTTTGTAGAAGAAAGCATTGCAGTAGTAAGCAAGCATGGGACATCTGAAAGTATTGGCATTTCAAATTGCTGGTTAGTGACATCATTGGCATGATTTCAGGCACGAGGGTGTGGGAAGATTTTCTTTCATTGGTGAGTGGGTCAGGGATTGGAATAAGTTACCAAGAGAAATGATGAATAATTTACAAAAAATGTTGAAACAGTTGAATGATGAAATTTGTGGATAGCAAAAATGGGGGATGTGTGTGTGTGTGGGGGGGGGGGGGGGGGAGCTGGGTTCAGCTATGGTAACAATTTGAATGGTGAACTGGCGCATTGTTGGAGTGTTTGACAGTCTACAGTGTGAAGGTTTTGACGACAGTTTGGCATAATTTGAGACTGGTTTTGGTACAAGAATGTCACATTATTATGACAACTAATTGTGATGTTAAACAAATATATTTTATAGACAGAATTTAGATTGTAATCTTTTGCAATTTATCTCCTTTTGTTGGCTCTATGTAAAAATCCTTTCATCTTTTCTTAATTTTTATAAACGATCTCGGAGACAAAGTGGAAAACATTTTTAGATTGTTTGCTGATGATGCGGTTATTTATAGGGAAGTAAGGAATTTGGCCGATTGCTTAGAAATTCAGCGTGATCTGGATGTTATTTTGGCATGGTGAGCTCAGTGGCAACTCACACTAAATTGTAAAAAGTGCAAGACAATGAGCATAACTAACAAAAAGAATCCAATTGTTCAGAAATACAAGTTAAACAGTTCTGTTATTGATATGGTTGATTCTGTGAAATATTTGGGAGTAACGGTACAAAGGAACATGAAATGGGACTTACACATTAATTCGTAGGTAAAGCTAATTCTAGGCTGCGATTCATAGGTCGAATCTTAAAAACTTGTAATGAACAAACAAAGGAGATAGCGTACAAATCTCTTGTGCGTCAATATTTGGACTACTGTTGTGCCATTTGGGATCCGTTTCATAAGGGGTTGATCGAAAGTACAGAGAAGAGCCGCTCGATTTGTGACCGCTTGCTACAGTCCTTATGAAAGCGTCACAGAACTGATTAGTAGACTAGGCTGGGAGTCTCTGGTAGATAGACAACACACGTTTCGTTTAAACTTATTGGTAAACATGTGTACTCCCACTTTCACTCACGAGTGTAGTGAAATACTTCTTCCACCAACCTAATTGAGGCGCAATGACAGGAAAGATAAGATTAAAGAAATAAGGTGCCGCACTGATTCTTATATGAATTCTTTTTTCCCTCGTACCATTAGGGATTGGAATGGACAACAAAGAGATTAGCTTTGGTGCTGAGCACCCTCTGCCACCCACAATTTTGTGAATTGCAGAGTATATATGTAGATACCAACAATCTTTGACCGTGTCTGCAATAATCTTAAATTGAGTTTGTTCCGAAATGTTTGCAGGTTCTTTTCTATTCAAGATCTATGAAATTTCCTATTTGCAAATATTATGCTTGAACGTCTCATTATACAACTTCTATTATTTCCAAACTTAATCTTCTGCTTGATTATCTTGTCCTGCTTGTTCACATTTTCTACCAACAATCCTCCTAACTTCTTCTTTTTCGAGAAATCCTATATTTTCACACATTGGAGCATTGTTACAAGAATTGTAAATGATTACTGCAGCTAGAAACACACAAAGTGAATTGTGAACGATGCACAGTAGGTAATGTGTAAGTCGATTTTAATACTAGTTTCCTGAAGTACGCATAGACTATGAGAGTGAGAGCAAACCATGCCAGTGTTTTCCAATTAGAAGGTATAGTCTGAGAAGAAAAGTGCATTGTGGTCTACAATCCAAGAAGAGGAATTGGACAGGCAAAGGTGACAAGCGCTCTTACAGCGCGCCTGGGAAACTGGAGACGGAAGAAGATGGCGGATGATCGGTCTGAGAAGAAGTTCCAATGAGATTTTATAAGGCCGTGTTGGCAAAGACTTTGGAAACTATCAAAGTTGGATGTGTCATTCAGCACTGATGTTTGATTTACAACGCTACAACTATTATTAATTACTTGAGAACTCTAGTATTCTCAGGATGCAATTCCCTGAGCAGTGACCAAGATATGAATACTGCATATCCAGTGAGTATGCCAACACGTGGGAATCGAGAGGATGGAGAGAGCCGTTCCGCCACGGAAGCACGGCATGCTCGATAGTACACAGAAAAACAAGGAGTCAGTCACTGAGTGTGGATCAGCACAGTCCAAGTTTAAAAGATGTATACGTGTGACTGTGGTGAAAACTTTGTACAAATAGCTGATCCACTTCCACTAGAACCTGTAACTTTGAGATTATCAACGTCCAATCAACGTATTTGTGAAGTTGGTGGTGTCGGATGAATGCTTAATGAAGATGAATTAAAATAGTTTTGTGAAATGACTCCAATAATTTATTTTGCAATTATGCTTGGAATTTCTGAATATTCTGTTGGAAACTGGATGGCAGGTATGAGGTGAACCTTGTGACTGAACAGAAATATTTTTTTATAAGAAAATAATATTTTTCCCTTGAGTGTGGACAAAAATCAATAATATTTACTTTTAGAGAAAAAGAACAGGACAGTGTAGGCTGCTATGGAGTTTGATCAAGGGATTGAGGCTAACGGTAGAGAGACATTGATCAGTTTGTAACAGCCCTCATACCTGAACTTTAACTGGAATTGTATTTAATGAAGTATCTGTAGTGAGCTAAAGTTTGCTTGAATATAATCTCGTATGTTTGTTTTGAAATTTCTTGTAAATCAGTGTATATAGCCTTTGTTTTATGAAAGGAAATTATTTAAAGGCCATTTAATATGTTTAAGAACCAAATTGTGCAAGAGAATTGCTTAAATGTTCGTAATTCCAAGTATTAATGCAAGTTACAATGTCTACAGGACAATTTTCTTCAGTTTAAAATGATTTCTGTAAATAATTTTGTGTTTAAGTATCTTTAATTTCCATTTCTGACCGTTTTATAATGATATTAAATGATTAAGTACTAATTCTGATTGTTTTTAATATGTTTAATTGTTTGAGCAATTGTTAATGTTCGAGAAATATCTCGCGGAAGCTTTTGAAGTGTTCGGGAAATTTTGATAGAGCCTATATAAAGAAATCAGCAGAAGGACAGTTAGTTAGTTTTATAGAGATTCACTTTGGAACTGCCAAAGATTACGTCAGTAGTATCTCTGGATTGTATCTTTGAATGTAAACAATATCGCTGACGTTGTTTTAAAAATAAACAGAAATGTTAAACTGAACTTTATGGTGGACTACTTAATTAATTACTATATTAATTAAACCACCAAGAACCTGACAAGTTGCTTAGAATAATCATTGCTGAAACAACTTTGCATCTTCGGATATTACACAATTCCAATCTAGTTCCTAGAGGAGTACAATAATGTATAACAAACTTAAAACTGTTTGAAACAAAAGGACTGTAATTATTTAATAATTATGATGACTTCACAAATTATGGTAATACCACCGAACATGGTGGTGTAATGGTTAGTGTTCTGGCCTCGCATTCGGGAGGATGGCGGTTCGAATCCCCGTCCGGGCATCCAGATTTGGATTTTCCATGGTTTCCCCAAATCACTCCAGGCAAATGCCAGGATGCTTCCATCAAAATGCCATGTCCAAATTCCTTCCCATTCCTTGCCCCCATCCTTTCCCGTCTCTAAAGACCTCACTGTTAGAGAGATGTTAAGCAGATAATAATAATAATAAAAACGGTAATACCACAACCTCAATTTTTATATGGAACTTTCAGTAAAGATTTTGAGTAAGGCTGCCCAACCCAAGGCCCACAGTGTAGAATGTTCTAGAATATGCTACAGTAGTTCAAAAACCTCTGCAAATGTCCCACTCATTGTTTTTGCATTTTGATTGTAATTAAACTATGTTACATTTATCTTTGTTATACTTAAATATTTATTGTAACTGTAGGCAAGTATAATGTGGCCTATCACCAAAATTAGTTGGGTGGCCTTGATTTACACACTATACCTTATTTCCCAGTGAAAAAGTAAAAAAAGTAAATGAGCGTGATTGCAGGTGAAAGTGGTCGACCCACAAAACTGCAACATACTCACTGAGACCACATTCCCATCCAAACTTTCTGAGTCCCAATTGGCACACCACCACATCCTGGACATGTGACCTCCCCTATTAGATAATATGAGGCTTATTTTTTAAGTAAGTACCGTTTTGTCATACCGTGGCTGCAGCGCTACGGTCGGTGTTCCGCGCATGCGCACTGGGTACCTGCATCTCTTGCCTACGTACTGACGCCATTACAGTCTAATTCTTCCTTGTTTACGTTGTTCACTGAGTGTTCAATATGCCTCCAATAGTCTTGAGTCCCGCCGACTGTGAAGTACGGGCTGTTATAAGATTTCTTTGTGCTAAAGGCCTAAAACCGATCGATATTCATCGTGAGATCTGTGCAGTTTGCAGACAAAACATTATGAGTGATGGAATGGTGAGAAAGTGGGTGAGAGCATTTAAAGATGGCCGTGCAAATGTGCATGACGAACAATGGAGTGGGCGTCCTTCGGTCGTTAATGAAAGTTTGGTGCAGAAAGTGGACAATAAGGTGAGAGAAAACAGACGCTTTACGACTTCCTCCCTGTGTGATGACTTTCCTAATGTTTCTCGTAGTGTTTTGTATGGCATTGTGACCGAGCACTTGAATTACTGAAAATCGTGCTCACGTTGGGTACCGAAAATGTTAACGGATGTGCACAAAACCAAACGTCTAGGCAGTGCATTGACTTTTCTTGAGCGGTACCACAACGATGGTGATGATTTCTTAAGCCAAATTGTTACGGGCAATGAGACATGGGTGGCCTACGTCACACCTGAATCAAAGCAACAGTCCATGGAATGGCAGCATTCAGATTCACCAAAAAAGTGAAGTTCAAGCAAACAATTTCTGCCCGGAAAATCATGTGCACAGTTTTTTGGGACAGAAAAGGAGTATTGCTTGTGGAATTTCTGCCTTGTAATGAGACAATCAATGCAGCAACTTATTGTGAGACATTGAACAATCTGCGCAGTTCAATCCAGAACAAAAGACGTGGCAAGTTGAGCAAGGGCATCGTTTTGCTGCATGAGAATGCCCGTCCACATGTGGCTAATCAGACCAAAGATCTCATCACATCTTTTCGATGGGAAACTCTAGATCATCCTCCGTACAGCCCTGATCTGGCGCACGGTGACTACCATCTGTTCCTGCACTTGAACATACACCTGGGCAGTCAGCGTCTTGAAGACGATAACGAAGTCAAAACAGTTGTGATGCAGTGGTTAACAAGTCAGGCGGCAGACTTCTATGAGGAGGGTTTTCAAAAACTGGTACTACGTTATGACAACTGGCTAAATATTGAAGGGAATTATGTAGAAAAGTAGAGTAAGGTACAGGCTTTCATGTAAAAATAATTATTGTTATATATTTGTACGTCTTTTTTTTTTTTAATTTCAAAATGGTACTTACTTAAAAAACATGCCTCGTATTTTATTTAAAGGCTATAAATTTTGCAATCATTATTGCTTTTTTAGTGTTCATATATTTTTATGATAATTTTTCCCAATTCAACAATCATAAATATGAGAATGAAAATGCTTTAAAGCAGAGTTTCCCAATCAATCGATTCCCAGGTTTTTCTCTCTCTTGTGGTTTAATGCCTCACCGACATCGAGGTGACAAGAGGTGGTAAGGGACTGGGGACTAGGAACAGAAAGGAATTTGGCAATGGTCTTTTGAAGGAAGCATCCCGGCATTCACCTGTAATGATTTGGGGAAACCGTCTAAAACCCAAATCTGGATCCCCGGACGGGGATTCGAACCCGCATCCTTCTGAATGTGAGGCCCGAGCGTTAACTGCTCACCCACCACACTCGGTTCCAGGTGTATGTGGACCTATCCTGAGGGGTCTGTGAAGAAATTAAAAATAATCATTACTAAAATATAAATGTAGTTAAGACAACACCGTGAACTCTGGCCGTAATGTGTGAGATGCGAGTCAAAATATCAAATTGGAGTTCTACCAATTACTGTTATTAATAGTATTATTAAGGGCTCTGTGGCCAATCTCAAAGTAGTCCACAGTTGAAAAAGGCTGCTGTAAAGGAATGTAACTAAATAAGGATAGGAAATTCAACCTAGCCTTTACAATAGACAACAGCAGCTACAAACAACAACAACAATAATAATAACATTTAATTAAAATTGCAAATGGAGTGCACGCTCCAGTGGCAATTTCCCTACACACCCTTCTTCCCCCTTTCCTGCACCCACCTACATTTGCCCTCTACGAATATTAACTTTGAGTTCTTTTCATATTTTTGGTAATTTATTCCAATCCCTGACACTCTTACCTAAAAAAAAGATTCTTCTGACACCTTTGTGCCTGAAATCGAGTGCCAGCTTGTGGTCATGGTCATCTTTTCCCTTCTATGCATTACTTTTATTTCTTACACCAATATCTTCCCATGCCTCATCACCAATATACGCCTTGTACACTCCCATGGTCCTCTTCAACCTCCTCCTGTCTTGCAATGAATCCCATTCCATCTCTTTTATCATATCTGTTACTGATTGTATTCTGTGGTAATTTCCTGAAACAAATCTAGCAGCCCTTCTTTCCACAACCTCTCCAACTTCTGTATTTGATACACAAAACTACACCACCATATTCAAGCAATTATCTGACCAAAGTTTTAATGCAATATTGAACCTTATTCTTACAAGCAGAAAAGACACATGGCAAGGTCATGAGTGATTCATCAAGCAGTCAGCAGACATCGCCAAGTGTCTGATCTACTCGCAACAATAAGGTTCACCGTCAAATGTCGCATCACCTGTGGTAAGTGTTGGATTTTTTTCCCCAACCTTCATTAATTTTTATCCCCATTTATATATTTTTAATTATTAACTTATCATTAATTTATGTTCCACGCATTCCAGCAATATTATTTTTACGTTCCAACTCTATCTCCACTCTGAACCAAACGGTCCACGACAAACCACTGACATTCAAGCTGACCTAGCCACATGGATGAATTTTTCTCCACACAACTAAGGTGAAGGACCCCCCCCCTCCCTCCCCTCTCGCTCTGCCCTGCATCCTTCGACCATGGTCTAAGATTTAATTTTGCTTTCCTTTTATGATACAACTGCATATTTTGTGAACTCATTTTAACTATAAAGAAGCCAATACTTTTGTTTTCAACAGTTTTCAGTTTATTATACTAAATTTGTATTCCTTTAGGAACTACATCGAACTTCTGTAGTATCCGAAGATGCGAGGTCCTTCAGCAATGAATATTTTAAAAGCAACTGATCTGTCTCTATATCGTTAGCCTTCAAGTCTTGATTTATTTCTCATCTCCATAGTAACCTACACTTCTTTTCTTTAAGAATAAGTATATCGATTTTTGTCTACACAAGGAACAAAAATATAATTTTCTTATAAAATATTTTGTTGTGTCACACTTTCCATATTAAACATATATATTTATTCAATGAATTCTGCAACATTTTCACTGAGGGTAATATCTAGAATAGCTAATATAGAAACCAGAAAGTTAGTAGATTTTGCATATTTTCATTCCCTGCTCACGTATGGCATCTCATTCTGGGGAAACTCGTCACAAGCACAGAGGGTATTTAAATTGCAAAAGTGTACTATAAGAACTATTTGTGGAGCAAGCCCACAGACGTCGTGCAGAAATCTATTTAAAAACCTGGGTGTACTAACAATGCCAGCACAGTATGTATACTCCGTACTATCATTTGTAGTGGAAAATCCTGAAAACTTCAATCTTAATGCTGACATACATAGCCATAATACTAGGAACAAATATAATATTCACAAGGATTACAAATCACTATCAATTGTACATAAAGGGTTAACATTTACTGGAGCTTCCTTATTCAATGTCTTACCAACAGAAATTAAATGTTATCTATAAAAACCCAACTACTTTAAGTCCAAACTGAAAGAGTTTCTGCTTCAGAACCCTTTTTACTCTGTCAAACAATTTTCTTCTTGGAATTTGGTAACTAAGAATGACTGATAAAATAGTATATATGGTGTAGGGAAGGGGAAGGTGACAAAGTTGTCCACAATTACTAAAATGATATATGGTTTTTTTTTTCTGTTGAAACTTTTGACAAATGAAGTAATTATACTGTTTACAAAAATTCACTCATATATAGTAACTAACATGGGATAGCATGCACTCAAAAAATTGCTGTGAAAAATTATCATACTAATTGGTTTTTAAGTAATTGACAGCTTATGAGTTGTTGGTAATATAACTGATATTGTTAATAGGTGTGTGTACTGTTTCACATAAATAGCAACTAACATGATATAATATGTAGTCACAAATTACAGTGTAACTTATCATGGTAACTGGTTGGTAAGAAAATAACTGGTTATTAGATGCTGGTAACAAGTGTATACGCTGTTCCGCATAATAAGTATTAATTAACTCAGGATTGTATGTGTAGATTACAGGAGATATTGGTTATACTAATGGGTTGTAGCTAACTTGTCAATATATAATAATATTATAAATTATATAGTAATATTGAAATTAAAAATAAGTGTATGTACTGTTCCATATCCCCGAGATTATTCTCACATGGGATCAAAGTGAACATATCTATCTATCAAGCAAAGTGATGATTCCAAAGAAGTCTGATGTAAGGGAAGAAGCCATACTAGGGATTGCAGTATGCCAGTCATCACCTTAACTAGCTTCAATCTTCTGACAAAGTTCTAACTATGATCCCAACAAAACTCGAACTGTTCAAACTTTATAGACCATGGATATTCTTTGTATAAAAATCAACAGTAAAAATTTATGCTCACCACTCTCTCCCTTAGATTAACCTTTGGAGAGAAAAAGGTGCAGTATTAAACAATGGAAAAAAAAATCACTGAAGAAAGTTTCACAATCACTATATTCTTGAATTTTTTTAAAAAGTTTTACATTACAGTTGAAATAGGCAATCAGACAAATCATTGCTGCAAGAATTGCAAGTTATAAAACGAAGAAGACAGACAGACAGACACAACCCCTAAGAAAATTTTAAGTTCCCATGTTAAGAGTCTAGTCCTGATTGCACAATTTCGAAATTTCCATGATGGCCGCTTCGAGAGCACTAACTACAAGAGCCGAGGCGGATCTCGTGCACCGTCGAGCAACAGGTTGTTCCTTCTTGCCTACCCACCAATAACTGGCCAAAGATGGCCGAAATTTCCCTATATGATAGGCCATGTCAAGTGACATCTAAAATGTAGTGCAGTTAAAATATGCATCGTCCGACTCTCAGAATTTAATATCATTCAGAGACGGGTATAATCAACAACTTTTTCCCCTTTGATGTTTCTCGTAAACTCACTCGTTTAGCTGTAATAAATTCTCACCTGTTGCTGCGTAGAAAATCTGACGTCACTGGTCTAGACTTGTGTGTGTTAGTGTATCCAAGCTTATCAAAAATGCTCGTCTTAACGCCATCTTAAAAGTTCAAATTTAAAAAAGTTTATCGTGAATTGCTCTGAAAGTACTGCCTATCCCGAAAATTGGTTTCGGCATAATATTCCCTAGTTTCCAACACGCCGTTTAAAAGTAATTTTATTCCCTGACTTTATTTGGTTTGGTTGTGATAATTTATATAAGCCGGCAGGGTGTTTCAAATTAGACGCAATAAATTAACTGTGCAGAACTGCTTGAACTTTCAGTACGAGGTACAGAAAGAATTTAAGTTTTAATCACATTATCAGTTGGTATCTGAAATGCTTTAAAAGTATTCTTATAGGTGTTTAAAACTGCCGGTTTATGTAACTATGTGTTTTCTTATTTTTTTAACTGCCTGACACTATAGTGCGTGTCTTATTTACTACAAAATTTAGTTTCTCCTATTTGATTATTATTGTAACTACTTTTTATTGTATCAAAAAGTGTTGTAAAATGATGATGTTGTCATGTAACAAAAATTAAGTGCTTGTAAGCTGGATTATTGGTGTTTGTAGTGTTTTAGGTGAGTTTAAGGTTTACTTTACTTCATTGAGGTTTTATTTAAGGCTGTTATTACATGTTTAGTCAGTTTTTATGTTTTGGCTATAAGTGGCAGTATCGGCTCCTCTAAGATGCCCATTTCCTGCGTCTCATAGCAGAAAGGTTAGAATTTAACAAATTCTGAGGTAGCTTACAATGTATACAAATATGGGCAGAAAATCTTTACAAAAGTACAGAGGCACAAGTTTAGGGAAAGTTTTTAACTATACTACCACTCCACTAGTCTTTCACTTATGTCACATGCTTTATGGTTTGAAACATGCAACTCTGCTACTGACATTTCAGGGTAAAAATAATATCTACACTTGCAAAGACACATCAGCTCTCTCTTCCTCCTGAGAAAATGTCACTAGTCCTCAATATACACAAACAAATCTTATGTTATTATCTGGAAAAATGCACTTTCCAATAAGGCAGGTAATGAACCATTATTTTATATAGCAGAGGATATTTGTTTTTAAATCCTAACTAAAACCACTCAGTGTGCACTCCATTGCAATCACTTGTCTGTGGTAAGTGTTGGATTTATTTCCTTATTGGATAGGAAATTAGTATTATTTCTGACTGTAAACAAACCTGGTTTTGCTGTCATCACTATAAGTTCAATGCACTGTTTTATCCAATAGTGTGTTCCTATCAGCTCCCAGTTCTGTGATATCATGATGTATAATAATCTTTCATAAAGCCGTCTTTTTGTTACGGAATCAAACAGCTCAACAAACTTTCTTCTTACAGTCGGCTGAACGCACCTAAGTCCGGCTAAGAAAGCTGGTTCCAGTCTAGAGGCAAGCTCTGAATTTTTCAAATTTTCATCCCTGTAAGCAAACATTAACCAAAGTGAGAGACATCTTAGAAAGAGTGATGACCCAAAAATGGCAATGGTCTGGTCATATTTGTTGAAAAAGAGATGACAGGTGGACTAGGGCAGTACTGGATTGGATACCAAGGAACCTGAAAAGAGCAAGAGGAAGACATAAGATGAGTAACAGGCGTGAACTGGAAGAGGATGGCTCAAGATCGACCAGCCTGCAAGGAACTAGAACAGGATAGGGGGAAGTTGGTTGTGTAGGGAAATTGCCACCGGAGCATGTGCTTCATTGCAATTAAATAAATAAATAAAAAAACTATTGGATAAAGGAAACAAAGAAACTGCCGCGAGGCACTGAAAATAAGATAGGATAGAGAAAATAAACAGTTACCCGTCACTTACCACAGATGAAGGCAGGAGGGCGAGACACGTAAAAACACAAAAACAAAAGAATTACACAATATTTCGACTTTTTAGTCTTCCTCATGTGGCAGGCTCGGATGTGACCACATCTTTCCCCCTGCCATATGTCTCGCCTCCTACATGAGGAAGACTAAAAAGTCGAAATATTGTGTAATTCTTTTGTTTTTGTGTTTTTACGTGTCTCGCCCTCCTGCCTTCATCTGTGGTAAGTGACGGGTAACTGTTTATTTTCCCTATCCTATCTTATTTTCAATAAAAAAACTATGTAATATTAAATTGTAAAACATAGCTCATCTGGCTTAAAGAGGCTACATCCTGAAACAAGGATTGATAAAGCAAATATTCTTTAAATTTTCATCCCTGTAACCAAATATTTGAAAATTTATATAAAAAAATTTTATTCACAAGAAAATATTGTCTGAAATATGTATCCACTCAAGAAAATTTTCCGTTTATTTATCTATTAGTGGCATCAAAATATATCTACTGATGATTTATTAATGTCAGACAGATTTTAAGTACAAGTACCTAAAAAAAAAAAAAAAAAAAAAGGGTGTGTGCAAAGAAACAACATATAATCTCAGTTAACGCCAATAAAAGACTGAAGTTGGTCATTGTGTAACCATGTTGGCAATGCCAGCATCAAACACCTAGCCTAGTTACTGTATTAACAACAGGTGGTGTTACCACATAGTAGCAGTTATCAGCAGCATTTAATAACAGTTATATTTAGTTAAACATCTGTGAAATGAAAGAAAAGTGGAAGGCTGCAACATATGCTCGTTCTGAATTTAAATGCAGGAAGACTGTACTACAACTACAATGATTCAAATTGCTGAAAAGCTGACTTAAAACGAAAAAGTGATGTAATTCACTCAAAAGCATATAAACAGAGATTTATGGGTTCCAGAGTTCGACTCTGGTGTCGAAAATTCCAAATGGCCAGTCTAAACCAGTGAGCTTTTTATTATTATTATTCCGCTGTATGCTGATGATATGAAGATCTTCAGAGCAATATACAGTGATCATGACTTTGATATTCTACAGCGGGAAATTTCCGAGTTAGAGGTATGGTGTCAGGCACATAAGTAGCACCTTAACATAAAGAAGCTATCACGGTGTGACAACCTGCTGCCCGTTAACTATTCATTATGTGGTCACAATGTGGAAATAGTAAACTCAATAATTGCTGATAGCGTTACTTTCTCTGATCATATTAACTACACAGACGGAAAAAAAAATCCCAACACCAAGAAAAAATTATTGTAGAGTAATGAAATTTGGACAATGCATTTGTCAAGTTAACATGTTTAATTGATTAAATTTTCAAGATCACAGGTTAATTTAAGCTCAAGAAAATGCATTTCAAATGTGAAATACTGTTAAATTAATAGCCGGTGTAACCTCCAGAATTTTGAATGCAAGCCTGCAAACGTGAATGCATTGTGTCATACAGGTTTCGAATGTCACTTTGTGGTATGGAGTTCCATGCTTGTTGTACTTGTGCTGTCAATACTGGGACGGTCAGTGTTGGCTGTGGATGATGCTGGAGTTGTCGTCCAATGATATCCCATACGTGTTCAATTGGAGACAGATCTGGTGATCTCGCAGGCCAAGGTAACATGTCGACACTCTGTAGAGCACGTTGCGAGACAACAGCGGTATGAGGGCGAGCGTTATCCTGTTGAAAAACTCCCCCTTGAATGCTGTTCATGAATGGCAGCACTACAGGTTGAATTACCAGACTGACGTACAAATTTGCAGTCAGTGTGTTTGGTATAACCACAAGAGTGCTCCTGCTGTCATAGGAAATTGCTCCCCAGACCATGACTCCAGGTGTAGGTCCAGTGTGTCTAGGCCGCAGACAGTTTGGTTGCAGGCGTTCCCCTGGCCTCCTTCTGACCAACACTCGGCCATCACTGGCACCAAGGCAGAACCTGCTTTCATCAGAAAACACAACAGATCTCCACTCCGTCCTCCAATGAGCTCTGGCTTGACACCACTGGAGTCGCAAACGGCGATGGCTTGTAGTCAGTGGAATGCACGCTACAGGGCGCCTGGCTCGGAGCTGTCCTTGAAGTAACCGATTTCTAACAGTTCGTTGTGTCACTGTGGTACCAACTGCAGCTCGAATTTCTGCCGCAGACGCAGTACGATGCGCCACAGCTGTACGCCGAATACGGCGGTCTTCCCTCTCAGTAGTGCCACGTGGCCTCCCGGAACCCGGTCTTCTTGAGGCAGTACCATCCCTTGACCACTGCACCCAACAATCATGCACAGTGGATACATTCCGGCCAAGTCTTTCTGCAATATCGCGAAAAGAAAATCCACCTTCTCGTAGCCCTATTACACGACCTCGTTCAAACTCGGTGAGCTGTTGATAATGGCTTCTTCGTCTTCTTAAAGGCATTCTTGGCTAACATCAACTCACTATGTCAAATCTCAGCGGTAAATAACGTTCACAAACTTTACAGCGCGTATTTAAAGCAAACCTGATTTGCAAGCTCTGAGTAGCGCTACTAGCGCCACACTTATGCGCGAAGCGCGAAATTTGAATCGATGTCATCTTTCAGATGTATAAACACGCCTACCGAATTTCGTTTATCTAACACAAGTCTTTCTTGGTGTTGGGATTTTTTTTTCCGTCTGTGTACATAACTCTGCGAGCATTTCGTGTCCTTGCATTCATATGTAGATCTGGGAAAGAATTCAAAAACACTGTTTTGACTTTTCTCTGGTTTTGTCAAACCGTTACTGGAATATGGTACTATTGTGTGGTCACCATTCACAGGTTGACAAATTAGCGGTGTCGAAAAAGTTCAGCGTAAGTTCTTTAAGTTCCTGTTACACTATCCTCACGATGAAAACATTACGGGCATGTGTGGTGTGTATCTCTATTATAACATTAACAGCCTACGAAGTCAGAGGCAATTGACAGACCTATGCTTCTTCCACAAAGTTGTCGGTGGTGTTATTGATTCACCAGAAATACTCGAGCAATTCCGATTTGGTTGCCCTAGGATAGGTCTTCAAATAACCAACAAACACTGTGTTGCTTTTGGACCATACCATAGATAGTAAGTCAAACAACTCTGTTTGAATTTGCCCCCACCAAGTTCCTGACTAACAGTCATTCTGTGAGACCGTATCCTGCACCACCCTCCCTCCGTCATGTTCTCCTGTTGACGAAGAACCAACTCCCGAAATATTCATTGTTTTTCCTGTTCTCGTGCTTTTTTATATGTTCACCCCATGATACCATCATCTAAGGTAAGTGGTGGTTCATTTCGCTAACCTTTTTTTTGTAAATCCATTCGCTACTTAGCTCCTATTATTTCCCGATTACTAAATACATTATTATTATTATTTTATGCAAATAGCCCGATAAAGATTACACAAAACGTGTTCATTTTCTGTCTGAGTTTCTTTTGCCATGCCAGTATTCTCGCGCCCGTTTACTGAAGGCTAGTTTTCTCTCTTCTGTCCAAGTTGTGCCGGTCTTCTTGGCTTTGATTCCTGGCAGGACTACCCAGTCATGTGTTTTTTGTCTGAAGATTTTGCGATCTAGGATTTCTGAGCTCTTGATTTTAGCTTTTTCCAGGTGTAGTCTTACTTGATCAAACCAACTGTTAGGCATGGTCACGTGAGGTCAAATATTTGCTTAGTTAATCTGTGATCTGGCATCCTGTAGATGTTACCGTAGTGTTTTAGTCTGTGTTTTCTGATGTCGTTGGCTATGTTTGAGTGGCACTCTATTGTTTTGTTTGACTTTAGTCTGTAGCCTTCTTCCAATTTGGTTGGTCCAATAATTTTCCTGATGATTCTTCGGTCTTCTTTCTGGATATTCTTGATGTCCTTAGAGTTAGTGTGAGCGTTTCTATGGCGTATAGAGCATTGGGTTTAGCAACTGTATTGTAGTGCCTAATTTTTGATTGGATTCCTATGTTCTTTTTGTTGTAGACGTTGCACGTCTGTCCAAAGTCCTCTTTCATCTTGTCGAGTCTATTTCGTCGTGCCTTCTTTTCTTTTGTAACTGAACTTGGTGGGTGTATTTAGAAGGTCAAGGGTTCTATTCTTGGTCAGAACATCCAGCCACAGATACTGCTTTTCGAAGGTTTCCCAAAATCATTGAAGGTGAATTTCCACATTGTTCTTTCAAAAGGCCATGGCCAAATTCCTTCTCACAATAACTCTCAGATCTAATACTGAATAAGCCATTGAAACCTAATGAAAAATACGTCTATGCATTGTCCATCTGAAACACTTTTCCTAAACCATGTACATCAAGAATATTAACAAATGTCTTGAAGTAATACAACTGAAAAAATAAACTCCTCATAATCGACTACAGCTGTCAAAACAAATGGCGCACTGCGGAAATTAATACTTATATGAGTGATTGTACCACGCTGCACATCTCATAAAAACAAACAAAAGCTGGTTGGTATGATTCCCTCTTTAAACAGAATATACATCTCTTTTCTAACCAGTATCAAAGATTTTTGTTCTTATCAAAAGTTGTTAAGACGACCTGTACGAAAGACAGGAAATAAGTCATAACATCTGCCAGTGAACCTGGTAATTTTGGTATATGTTTAATAAAATGAATATTTTATGACATGTACACAGCTAAATTTTCCAAAAATTGCCCGTATAATTACAGAAAACTACAGTTAATATTTGCAGCATGCTAGTGGTAAAATCTTTACCTACACACGTTCCATCTTTTCAGGTCATATTTGGCAGTACATTTCCTCTCTTACCTAAATTGCTGAACCTTTACAAAGCTCCACAAAATTCAATTGAAATCATCATTATTAAAACCTCATATCCTCAATTCAAAATTTACAGAAATTCTGAAATGGATAATATTTATTTATTTACGGACTATGTGGTCCAGTCGTACAACTTTACTACTTCACAATGGTTGGTGTATACTGCTTCAAATATCATACTAAACAATTTAATAAAGAAAAATGGCTTATAGTCTACTATTACTAGAATTGTAAACTTTTAGAATATAATAATACAAACTACTAAGTCTAAAAAATTTAAATTAACTTTGTTTTTTATCCATTCATATCTTAAGATACAAGAATATAACAACCTGCTTTGGTTTAGTGATATTATTCCAAGTTTAACCTTATTATGACTGTTAGCAAGCTTGCACATTCTTGTTATGGGATTATTTTCTGTATACAAGTGCTTCTATTTCATTAGGGAAAATATTGTTGTTTGATGACTAACTCTTTGGGGAATGTTAAACTTCCCAGCAATTCTGAACAATCAAAAATTTAACAAAAATTTAAAATAATTAAGTTCACGAAATGATTACAATGAGGGTATTTATGATCAAGATATGGGTCTAGAAAACCCATTCTAAATGCCATGTATCTAAAAAATTTATGCTGAACAGTTTCTATTCTTTTATTTTGAGATGACATGTAGAGTGCCCAAATTACTGATGAATATGCTAATGTTGACCTTAAGTGCTTGAGTGGAATGGATTTTGTGACATGTCCTTATAACAAAACCTAGTTTTTGTAAGGATTTGGTTATAATAATGTCAATATGTTCATCGAATATTGCTCCTAAATCATTAACTGAGTAGACCTGCTCTATTTTTTCTTTTTTATTGCTGGAGCTGAGAGAAATAAAAACTTCAGTTTGCTGCTAATGCGAGGTTAGTAATCTGTTTTAGAAAAAAACTAACTTACTCCACAACCTGAAGGTCGGTTGGATCCTCCCGAAGGAGGCATACTGAGCCATTGTGTCAGAGGTAGGACGGCCAGTTCCTTTCCTCTGGGACCTACAGTTTAACGTGAAGGTTGGTTTGGATCCTCTCGAAGGAGGCATACTGAGCCATTGTGTCAGAGGTAGGACGGCCAGTTCCTTTCCTCTGGGACCTACAGTTTAACGTGAAGGTTGGTTGGATCCTCTCGAAGGAGGCATACTGAGCCATTGTGTCAGAGGTAGGACGCCCAGTTCCTTTCCTCTGGGACCTACAGTTTAACGTGAAGGTTGGTTGGATCCTCTCGAAGGAGGCATACTGAGCCATTGTGTCAGAGGTAGGACGGCCAGTTCCTTTCCTCTGGGACCTACAGTTTAACGTGAAGGTTGGTTGGATCCACTCGAAGGAGGCATACTCAGCCATTGTGTCAGAGGTAGGACGGCCAGTTCCTTTCCTCTGGGACCTACAGTTTAACGTAAAGGTTGGTTGGATCCACTCGAAGGAGGCATACTCAGCCATTGTGTCAGAGGTAGGACGCCCAGTTCCTTTCCTCTGGGACCTACAGTTTAACGTGAAGGTTGGTTGGATCCTCCCGAAGGAGGCATACTGAGCCATTGTGTCAGAGGTAGGACGGCCAGTTCCTTTCCTCTGGGACCTACAGTTTAACGTGAAGGTTGGTTGGATCCTCTCGAAGGAGGCATACTGAGCCATTGTGTCAGAGGTAGGACGGCCAGTTCCTTTCCTCTGGGACCTACAGTTTAACGTGAAGGTTGGTTGGATCCACTCGAAGGAGGCATACTCAGCCATTGTGTCAGAGGTAGGACGGCCAGTTCCTTTCCTCTGGGACCTACAGTTTAACGTAAAGGTTGGTTGGATCCACTCGAAGGAGGCATACTCAGCCATTGTGTCAGAGGTAGGACGCCCAGTTCCTTTCCTCTGGGACCTACAGTTTAACGTGAAGGTTGGTTGGATCCACTTGAAGGAGGCATACTCAGCCATTGTGTCAGAGGTAGGACGGCCAGTTCCTTTCCTCTGGGACCTACAGTTTAACGTGAAGGTTGGTTGGATCCTCCCGAAGGAGGCATACTGAGCCATTGTGTCAGAGGTAGGACGGCCAGTTCCTTTCCTCTGGGACCTACAGTTTAACGTGAAGGTTGGTTGGATCCTCTCGAAGGAGGCATACTGAGCCATTGTGTCAGAGGTAGGACGGCCAGTTCCTTTCCTCTGGGACCTACAGTTTAACGTGAAGGTTGGTTGGATCCTCTCGAAGGAGGCATACTGAGGCATTGTGTCAGAGGTAGGACGGCCAGTTCCTTTCCTCTGGGACCTACAGTTTAACGTAAAGGTTGGTTGGATCCACTCGAAGGAGGCATACTCAGCCATTGTGTCAGAGGTAGGACGGCCAGTTCCTTTCCTCTGGGACCTACAGTTTAACGTGAAGGTTGGTTGGATCCTCCCGAAGGAGGCATACTGAGCCATTGTGTCAGAGGTAGGACGGCCAGTTCCTTTCCTCTGGGACCTACAGTTTAACGTGAAGGTTGGTTGGATCCACTCGAAGGAGGCATACTCAGCCATTGTGTCAGAGGTAGGACGGCCAGTTCCTTTCCTCTTTGACCTACAGTTTAACGTGAAGGTTGGTTGGATCCTCTCGAAGGAGGCATACTCAGCCATTGTGTCAGAGGTAGGACGGCCAGTTCCTTTCCTCTGGGACCTACAGTTTAACGTGAAGGTTGGTTGGATCCACTCGAAGGAGGCATACTCAGCCATTGTGTCAGAGGTAGGACGGCCAGTTCCTTTCCTCTGGGACCTACAGTTTAACGTGAAGGTTGGTTGGATCCTCTCGAAGGAGGCATACTGAGCCATTGTGTCAGAGGTAGGACGGCCAGTTCCTTTCCTCTGGGACCTACAGTTTAACGTGAAGGTTTGGTTGGATCCACTCGAAGGAGGCATACTCAGCCATTGTGTCAGAGGTAGGACGGCCAGTTCCTTTCCTCTGGGACCTACAGTTTAACGTGAAGGTTGGTTGGATCCTCTCGAAGGAGGCATACTGAGCCATTGTGTCAGAGGTAGGACGGCCAGTTCCTTTCCTCTGGGACCTACAGTTTAACGTGAAGGTTGGTTGGATCCTCCCGAAGGAGGCATACTGAGCCATTGTGTCAGAGGTAGGACGGCCAGTTCCTTTCCTCTGGGACCTACAGTTTAACGTGAAGGTTGGTTGGATCCACTCGAAGGAGGCATACTCAGCCATTGTGTCAGAGGTAGGACGGCCAGTTCCTTTCCTCTGGGACCTACCGTTTAACGTGAAGGTTGGTTGGATCCACTCGAAGGAGGCATACTCAGCCATTGTGTCAGAGGTAGGACGGCCAGTACCTTTCCTCTGGGACCTACAGTTTAACGTGAAGGTTGGTTGGATCCACTCGAAGGAGGCATACTCAGCCATTGTGTCAGAGGTACTACGGCCAGTTCCTTTCCTCTGGGACCTACAGTTTAACGTGGAATCCAAACTATGGAATGGGCCGACGCAGCTCATACAATCAGATACAAGTCTTAAAAATTCCTGGCCCCAGGGGTTTAAACCCAGGACAGGACCTGTACTTTTGGAAGCAAGTGCCTTAATCACTGATATTAATAAATAAATAAATAAAGGTTTGGTGCAAAATTTATCTAATCTCATTACATTGGGTTACAAAACTTTTGTCAGACCATTGCTCGAATATGGTAGTGTAGTATGGGACCTTCATTTTACGTATCAAATACAGGAGTTGGAGAGGGTGCAAAAAAGGGCTGCTAGATTTGTTTCTGGAAATTACCGCAGAATACAATCAGTGACAGATATGATAAAGGAGCTGGAATGGGGTTCATTGCAAGACAGGAGGAGGGTGAAGAGCATCATGGGAGTGTACAGGGCATATACTGGCGATGAGGCATGGAAAGATATTGCAATAGGTATGAAAAGTAGTGCATGGAAGGGAAAAGATGACCATGACCACAAGCTGGCACTCGATTTCAGGCACAAGGGTGTAGGAAGATTCTCTTTTTAGGTAAGGGTGTCAGGGATTGGAATGAGTTACCAAGAGAAATGATGAATAATTTACCGAAAACTTTGAAAGAATTTAAAGATAAAATTTGTAGAGGGCAAATGTAGGTAGGTGCAGGATAGGGGGAAGATGGGTGTGTAGGGAAATTGCCACCGGAGCCTGTGCTCCATTGCAATTAAATTAAATAATAATAAAAAAACACACACTTTTTTTTTTATTTGTATTTTGTGAAAATGACTATGAATTCACACTGCACTTACCTGTACACAAAATTAACAATGTCGAGGAACAGTGCTTTGAGTTCAAGGTCATCTGGGAACCTCTTCTCAATGTGATGCATCAGTTTTCCCAGCAACATCGACTTTTCTCTGGCAGTTGGTGTCTGATTGATTGACGTAGGATTCTTGTTTTTCATCCAGTCTTCCAGTATCTGTAATATAAAGAAGAACAAATTAATATCCCCAAACTGAAACGGAAACTTTCTCCAGGTGTCCTTCAAACATGCAATAAACTATTACCGCTTTTTCTTTACCTTTGTGATGGCTTTCATGACTTTAACGTCAGGAGACTTCTCAATCAGACTGACCAGCGTGGTGCCGATGAAAGTCTTCCTCGTAGCCACTGCCATGGCGAGCACTCTGTTCTTCACCAGCTCCAAGCTCAAGATCAGCAGGGCACTCACTAACGTGAAACACCATAATGAACAAAATAACCTTAAATATTCAGTATTGTCAAGATAAGAAGACATGATTCATAAGAATTTGAAAATGTGTGACCATGATAACTAAAATAAACAAATAAAATAAAAATAAGGACATTGCCACCAGACTGTGTGTGCTCGTTCACAATTGAAACTAAATTAAATTAAAATTACAACCACGACCCTGCCTCTGACTTATTCTGGGGAGTTGTGATACATTTAACACCGGCAACAACATTTGTTACCAGAAACAAACATGGGTAAAGGACACATTGGGCAGGTGGCAGGTAAAACGTTACAAAACCCTTCATTTACTGGAGAGGCCGAAGGGAGGTAATATTGGAGAAGTGAGGCGACTGGGTTAAGACCACTGCCTGCATAAGGTGAAGATGAGTGGGACGCAAATTATGGGTATCACATTGAGGAACTGGAGGTGTGCAAAGGAGAGCACCTGCATTCGTCTGTGGAAACTACTGCTCAACGAAAGCAGTGCCTGCCGTGATACAGGAGCTGGACTGGGAATCATTAGCAAGCGACCATAAACCACGTAGCTTCATTATGGCCTCCTGTGAACCCCCCCCCCCCTCCCCACCGTGTAGCCCTACGTGGCTTTTGCATCTACCCTCCCCTCCCACCCACATAGCATGTAGCTTTTTTCCCTATCGATTCCAGAAGACATTTTGTACTGTATCTCTCGTCAGACTATTGTAAATTACATATGGGAACTATTAAATGACGGAAATAAGTATTCACGTGCTGTTGTGTGTTCTGTTCCTCATTTTAACCGTGACAAATAATATCAATGGAAAGCTACGTGGCCTGGGACGGAAACACCCCCCCCCCCCAACACTTAGTGTAGCGTAGCCTCCCAGCCAGCCCCCGTAGACCAGGCCGTGTAGTTTACGGACGTTTGCTTAGGATGCAGGTCTTATAATCACAATACTGCACGGATGGATATTAGTAGTACGACTAGGCCTTAATCATAAGCACTTGAATTCGGGTGAAAGGGAGCTGGAAATTTCCTTTTATTAACAAGGAAGTCACGGACTGCAATAAATTACCGAGGGTAGTGATGATTCTCACGTGGTTATAGTAGTTTTCATGTTAATATAAATATCCATGCTTCTTTATTTGAAGGTCATTTTATTTTAAACCATTCCTTTTTCATTTACAAATACATAATTCCTTTTCATATCATTCCAGATAACAAAACCAAACAACTGAACACTTATTCTCTTCTAATAATATTTCAAAGACATTATTATATATTAACATCAACGGTATTAATACAATCTACCCCACTTATCACCTCTGTGGATATATGCCCCGACTGTTATTAAAAATACATAAACTAAATTATATTTCTTTCCTTTCTTTTAACAATATTTGACGTCATATAATGCTAAGGAAAAAGGAAGGACTGCGATGAGAGGATAAAATGTATCCTGGACACAAAAATACAATATTTCGACATGAAAACTTATTTGTCTCATACAGAACGAGGTTTTTGATTCTGGAGGTGTGCACACTCTGAAGGTGACCACATGACTGGCCAGGCAGCAGAAGAAAAAGTGGGTGAGTCGTAATGCTCTGCCCTCGCATTCAGGAGGATGCTGGTTCAAATCGCTGTCCGGTGATACAGATTTGGGTTTTCCAAGGTTTCCACAAATCACTACAGTCAAATGCCGGTATGCTTTCTTAAAAAAGGCCATGGCTAAATTCCTTTGCATTCCTTTTTTTTTCTTAAAAAAAAAAGACGTGTTTTTATAGTTCACCAACTCCCCCCACCCTTTCTCCTGCTACCTAGCCAGTCATGGGGTAACCTGCAGTGTCTGTTAATTCCCCATTGCATAACTAAGATTTTATACTGAAATATTTCATTTTTGGGGCTGTTTTATTTTCTCTCTCCTTTGTTATTTACATAGGAAATAATGGACAGTTTACCAAAAACACTGAAGGAGTTTAAAGTAGCAATTTGTAATGGGCAGAAAATGGGTACGTGGTGAAAAATCATGAGGTGGGGAGGCGGCGACATAACGTGTGTGCTCCATCACAACTCAAATTAAACCGTAATAAAAAAGCGATTTTCATCGTTTGACATTACAAATTAATTAATTTCTTGAAAAAATAAAAGAAATGATGACCGAATCACAGATAATGTAAAGGATGAAGTGTTACACAGTGTTAATCACGTGAGGCGAAGCAACTACTGGAAATTGTGAAATAATAAGGGTTATCGACATGTTGTTACCGACTTTTGTAATTTTATATTTGATGTGAGTTAAAAACTGTCTCTGAAACATGGAAGCAGTTATTCAAAACTATCTCTGGAACAAAGGAATCACTGGGGAATAATATCGCTGGAGATATAAATAAGAAAAAGAGAATGTTGTTATGTGGATTTTTCTCACATGCAAAAGGATTTGAGTATAATTATCTGTTATAAATATAATTGAACTATTTAATTTACTTGAAGGAAATCTGTGAAACTCTATAGACTCTAAAGCACAAGGAAAATAGTCTCACAAATTAATGTATAGAATGGTATTAATTATTTATTCATACGTAGTTATACCAATGTCTTTTGTATTCTGTGACACGGAACTAGATTGACATTCACTTACTCTTAGTGAATGTTTAATTGTCTCAGTTAGACTATTTTTGTTACACAATCACTCCCAATAGAAAACTTGTATTCTTTGCACATCTAAATTGCTTTTCCTGATGTTGCAGTATGGTGTTGAAATAAAAATGTTACATTGTTTGCATATAAACAAAATGGCATTCTGTTTTAATTTAGGGAAGTTTAAAGAGTAAATAAACTGAACAAGACTTGTGTTTCCTGTTGGCCGAGAAGAAGAACCTATTAATACAGCAACAACTAATGAACGATTATCTGACAAATTCAAGTGATTTATGATCTTATTTATGTTGAATATCAACAACAAAAAAGGCAGGCTTGCTCACAGATTACTAACGAAAGTGTTAATCTTGTGTTGTGTAGTAAGAGAGAAAAAATTAGAAGGCAATTTTATCTCTGATATAATCTTAAAAATGTCAGTAAGTTTACAAAATGACAGAAATAAGGTGGAAAATACAAGTACCTGAGCTGGTTGCACTTTGCTCCTGTGAGTTAGCAGTCAGGTGTTCCCTCGTCATCTTCTGTACGGCTCCCACGAACGGCGTGATGAGTCCGTCGACGTAGGTGTGGTTACTGATGCAGGCAGCCTTCAGCATCATGAGTGGTCCGTAAAGAACAGTCGGGTTGGCAGTGTTTTGTTTCTCGTACTGTGCCAGACCTTCGCAAACAAACTGCAACGAGACATCACAATACACTAGTCATACCCAAACACAATATTAATTTTGTTAAGTTTGTATTTTTACCAATGAATACGAAGTTTCTTTGAGATGTCTATAGGAGTTTATTGTAGTGGAAATTAATTGCATCTAGCGCCCAGATGTTGTGGATCACTTTCTCAATTGTGATACAGTCAAATTGTATGAATAATTAATATCATTGGTGAGGTGGTAGCATTTCTGAAGTTTACAGTAGATATTGTTAGGTTTCCATCTTTGTGGATTTTGGATTGAAAGTGAGGTTTCTAGGATTAGTTTGTGAAATCTGTAGTTGCTGCTGCATTCAAATTGCTCAAATGCATCTTTTGACCCACCTGGTTACGCATTTACTGAAGAGTGAAAACAGTGATGGCAAGGATACTTGTCATAATTAATATTCTACTGCTGGCAGCATTGCTAAAGAATAAATTCTTCTCGGGTTTGCCGCCGGATTACATTTTCTACTGTTAAGGTTTCGGTGACTTTCACTGCCGCCATCATCAGGTCTGTTGTATCTGAAGGAACATCAAAAACTGGACTGAATAGCGGAACTGAACGAGCCAGGAACGTTGTCGACTTCCGATTGGGTGACTCCAATGACGTAACCATTCCGTGACTGCGATTGGTCGGTTGCGGAACCAGGCGTAGATATACACCAGCGTTGTACTGATAGTTGGCTCCACAGCGAAACCAAAGCCGAGGCTGTTAAAAATGGAAAGACGATGGATTACCTACGTCATTGTTCGCATAACGTCACTGTTCATATTGCATCACCGTTTACATTATTCTACCACTATTAATCATGATGTTTAATCTCGATAATCCTTAGGGAGCCAAGCGGTATTCTGATTGGCTGACTACAATAACTGTTCTCATAGCTGGTGTATATCTACGCCTGGTTCCGCAACCGACCAATCGCAGTCACGGAATGGTTACGTCATTGGAGTCAGCCAATCGGACGTCGACAAAGATCCTGGCTCGTTCAGTTCCGCTATTCAGTCCAGTTTTTGTTGTTCCTTCAGATACAACAGACCTGATGATGGCGGCAGTGCAAGTCGCCGAAAGCTTGTTAGTAGAAAATGTAATCCGGCGGCAAACCCGAGAAGAATTTATATCGAAGATACGCCGAGAAAGAC
Organism: Vandiemenella viatica; assembly: GCA_031002005.1. NCBI lineage: Eukaryota > Metazoa > Arthropoda > Insecta > Orthoptera > Morabidae > Vandiemenella > Vandiemenella viatica. The sequence goes on from JARYHS010008074.1 coordinate 1,961,415, forward strand.
TTATATCTCATATTGCAAAAGAATGTAAGAATAGTAAGTGCCATGCATTATTGTTTTAGGCAATATAAATTACAAGGAAAGGGGAAACGACTGATCACTCCCCAAAGCCAAAGGCAGTGACGGGTGAAGAAGATATATCACGAACACAATTAATATTGCCTAAAGCTGTTTCCTTTTTCCT